>BMAC01000180.1:747818-780592 GCA_014905375.1 Phtheirospermum japonicum
GGGTTATTTTGCATTTCTTATATTTCCCCACGAAAATCGCGGGTTTTACACTAGTAATATAAGAATTTGATTAAAACAAAGGTTACACTCAATATAAAATACAAGTAATTTTCATAAGCTTCATTATCACCGACCCCGACTTATTAAATCAACATGCCACCTCATTAGATATACACAATTCTTATAACAATATATGCATATAAAAGCTGATAGATTTGCTAAGTCAGACAACCAATTAAATCAATACAAAGATCAGTGACCAATTAATTAGAAGTGGCTACTAGTAACTCGTGGTAAAGAAAATAAAATCTCAACCAAAACATATCATATTTATTTTAATCACAACCGTCAGTAAAAGATCACGTAACATACTAAATATTTCAATGAAATAAAAAAATAAAAAAATTAATATAAATAGTACATTTTGCTGCATAGATCATTTCTAGCAAATCAATTTAAAATAGGAATGACGCTTCAACCCATTTGCCGACTCCATAGAATATAAGGTAAAGAAGTAACTTGAGAAGAGAAGACATTATATCAAAGATTGAATTTCATAAACTAAACAACCTGAAACAATAAATAATGCAATGGTAGAGATATTCAATATGCTAACATAGCTATATTCCTATATCACAACAAGAATTTGTAGCTTTATAGTCATATATACTTTTAAGGGTACCCAAAAAATAATAATAAATAAAAGCGCATAGAGTATGAACTACAAAATCTACCGTAAAATCAAATATTTATGTAGTAAATGTAAATGTATTTCATATAAACAACTAATAATTTCCCCACAACATAACTGAGATATATATATGGATTTCTCGAAATCATAAAGATTCTCGGGCAGTTAATTAAGATATGAACAATAGTTTTTTAAAACACCCAAATTCTCTCTTATATATATAGTATTACAACACGTATTTAATTGGTACAAACAACAACATTACTCCTCTGTATTATTAAAAAGATTTAAGCATTAAACAAATATCAGAACATCATGTATATTCGTTAAGTATCAAAAGTGAATGAGCCTTTCATAAAAATGAATGACAAAAGTTAATAGATAAGCTCATCTCCAATACTATGGTGAACAAAATGAAAAAGTTAATAAGATAAACCTGTAATACTATTCACTAACCTTGCCCATTTGAAATCTTTGTTTGCCTCTCACTTGTTTGTGTAAAGTTTTCTTAGTTCAATTTATGTCCTCAAGAAAAATATATTTGCTATCAGTATACTATGAAAGTGTTCAAACTGAACTAAAATTCTAAATATAAAATCTATCAATACTCTAAGCAGAAATATGTGCGTAAACATATATACAAAAATGACTGGTTGTCATTTACTTGTTGTCCTACAAACCAAAATTAGCCTCATAATTTATTAATTTTTGCAGAATTTGATGGCAATCACTTTTTGTTTAGTATCTGCAAGCACCCCCGGAGAATGTATTGTCAGCTCCATAATAAGTAGTAAGTATAAATAAATTACAACACCCATGATTTCAAAACCGATTTCTTCACTTTCATAGTTGAAAAAGAAAAAAAAAAGAATTTCTAGATTCACCTCCTTAATTACTCTTCAAAGAGAAGAAGCACAAAATCCCTATATGTTGTAGTTAGTAATTAATGTAGACAGAAGCTTGTGTTAGACAGTCCGACGGATGTTCTTTCCGTCGAGCTACTTTTCATCAAATTGTGCCCAATTTTATATATTTTTTTAGATTTGTTATTCTTTTCACTTTTTCTAGCATTTTTCATTATTTAGTACTTTTATTTTTTGAAAAGAAAAAAAAATCACTTTTAGGGTTCCCCCCCCACCCAGTTTGTTCTTTTAGATTTTTGGTGGTTAAACTTATTTTTGTATAGTCTTTCTAGTGTTTTTAAGTTTTAGGTATTTCATCTTCAGTTTTTAGTTTTTTACTTTTTATTAGAGTTTTCTATTTTTGGTGTTTTTCAAATATATTTATTCATTATTTTTAGATTTAGTTTTAGTAGTTTGGTCTAACGTTAGACGATCTGATAGGAGAGTGCTTCATTAATTGGCGTATGATCTTGTTTCATAAAAGGTAATAAAACCTATATTAAATAAGTTACTTCCCGAACTTCTGTCATGATATCATTCATCTATGATAAGTGATAACAAATCTCCTTCTCGCACATAGGAGGAAGAATACTCGTAATAGAAACCACCTCCACCTCGAACGGCGTAAAAACCGTATTATCAACCACCCCACGACTTCCAATGACCGCGACCGCAAGAGGATGCGAAGGTTGGCTTGGCAATTCATCTTCCTCGTTCGCTTGCTTCAACATACTCACATCACTTTCCACTTGCACAAGTGTAGCTTCGAGAGCATTAATTTTAGTATCGAACAAAGTCAACATGATGGAAAGTGTTTGCAATTGTTGCAAAATGGTCAAGAGAGTCGGATCGGGGGTCGAAATCGGAGCATGCACCGGAATATCGAGGGTGGGAGGGGCATTTTGGTCATTGGAGCTCAAACCTCCGAAGTACGCATACGGGTCGGGATCATGAGTGCCACTGGTGGCACCAAATGGGGCATAATCGAAATTGGAAGGGACAAAACCATCATATAGGCCGGGATTCAGAATTTGGCCACCCTCATACTCATTCGAACTCGCAAATCCATACATAGACAAGCTCGTGCAATGATTGGAAGCATTATACCCACCATACGGCTCGGATGTCGGAATATGCATGTTCGGGAAGTGAGTCGGAGCACTAAATCGTCCATATGGATCAACCGAACCCGAGGAGTCGCTAAACCCGACATGGTTTGAACCATGCCCTCACACGCCGGGTTGCCCATAACCAAAACTATCATTGGCAACGTGGTTTGCACCATGCCCTCCCACGTTGCCAAGGCCATTATACATCATCTCATTCCTGACATGGTTTGCACCATACCCTCCCATGTCGGGAATGTATCCACCAAAGCTACAAGTACCTAACATATTAAACAAAAAAGTCAAATAACAAATAAGCTAAAAACACAATGTAACTACAAGAAAATCGAAAGCCTTAACCAAGCCGAGTTGCAATGGCGCCATTTTATTAGAAGAGTTTTCGTGGTGTTGAAATATATCAACAGGTTCATGGCTCGGTATTATCGGAATTCAATTCAATTGAAGGACTCAAAGTGTTTCAAGCTTGGAAAATAAAAGGAAAAAGAAAATAAAGCAATTAAACTAACTAAACTAATCTAGAAATTGAAATTGCATGTTGGTAGAATGCCTCGTCGGATGCCTCAATTTAGAAAAGCAAGCAAATGAAGGAAATAAGCAAAAACAAGCATTGTTTCACCAAGTACAAGCATGCATACACAAGGTACAACTATGCATAAAATCCTAAATAATGCAAATTTTCTAAAATTGAAAGCACAACTAGCAAGAGCAATGAAAAGTTGACATGAAAGTTTAAAAATTTAAGGAGAATAACAAGCAACAAAGAGTAGATCTAAGATTCAACCTAAAACTATGCATGCAAATAAAAACCAAAATAAAGCATATGAAAGACTTGAAATCAAGACGATCTAAGACTCGATCTATGATCTAGATGTGTCACTCATCTAGATTTCGTATCCAATTCTTAAGATCTAACATGAATTCAAGGTGCTAAGACAAAAAGCATAAAATGAAGAACAAAGTATGGAAATAAAGAACAAGCATGGAATTAAAGCATAAAATATGAAATTGAAACTTACTTGAATTAAGAAATGAAACAAAGCTTGAATGTAATTACATCAAAAGTAAAAATCCAAAGGAGTATTTGGATTCTTCTTAGGCTTACAAACCCAAGGCCAAGCATGAAAGTAAATCTAAAACTAGGAAAAGAAATTACATCAAAACTTGAAATTGAATCTAAAACCTAATAAAAGAGAATTATCCAATAGATTGATAGTAATTTTGATCCCAAACCCAATTTAGGGTTGAGAGGGGAGTCCTTTTTTCATAGGTGCAAGATGTAGTTTTTTTATAGTTGTTTGTAGAGGCAAAATCATCAAAAACACCTAAATTCTCGCAGCCCCTCAGCGCCACAGTCGATTGACTGGAATAGTGTCGATCGACTGCTCTGCGTTCACGAGGTTAGCTACTACTCGGCAGTCGATTTGGAGCTCTTTAAGTCGATCTGTCACCAGTCGATCGACCACCAGTCGATTTGGAGCTTTCCAGTCGATCCTGGATGTTTTCAGCTCGAATTTCTCGTTTTCCGGTCCAAAACGTCCGTCGAGTGAATATAATCCTTTTAGCCACCTACAAAACAAGAATTCAAACTTAAAAACCCCAGAAATAGCACAAACACCTCACACTTCGTACACTTTAAGACTAGAAGCAAATAAACAAGAAAATAACCTATGAACTAGAATAAACGATTCAAAACGACTAAAAACAACACTAAACTCTAACTAAAAATAATAGAAAACACACAACAATTACATGCAAAACAATATCATTCATCTATGATAAGTGATAACAAGTCTCCTTCTCGCACATAAGTTTGTTGTTGTTCACATGCTAAGACTTGGCCAAATGAAACCAGAACCGTAGTCAACGATTAAAAAACTTGAATTGTTTTAAAAAATTGGAACTGTGGTCAATGGTTCCAAAACCAGAACTAGTTTAAACGGTTCCGGAACTGTGACTAATTATTGTCTGAAATTCAATAATTATGGTATTTATGTCCTTGAAAGATTTGCTTCCTTTTCTTTTTCTTTTATGATTTGCATATTTGCTCCATTGTTATCTCTTTATTAGTAAAAAGCGTCAAACCACCCAAAACTTTTGAAAACTAACCANTTATTGTGTGAAATTCAATAATTATGGTATTTATGTCCTTGAAAGATTTGTTTTTTTTTCTTTTTCTTTTATGATTTGCATATTTGCTCCATTGTRATCTCTTTATTAGTAAAAAGCGTCAAACCATCCGAAACTTTTGAGAACTAACCATTAACTAAATAGGTGAAAGTGGTCCGGATGCCAGATTGAAACGTGATTTGTTCCCTACATTGCTCCACGTGCTTGCTTCACAAGTTTTTTCAGATTTTGTTATTGTTCCTATATTATTGTTTGCAGAGTGAAGTGGAGTAACACTTTTGTCTGCAAAGTCTTGGGACAAAGAATTTGCAAGGCTTTGAGCTTAATTACTTAATATGGAAAATAAAACTAGACTTTAAGCAAAATAATTTTTAACATTTAATACAATTATCATTTATCAATTATGATTTAATACAAAATATAAGTACAACACCATGTTAAATTTGATACAATTACACAAATCTACAGCTTCAAAATTACTAGTAAAATTCAAATTACAATTTACAAATGAAACTAGTGACTAGTGGGGGTTGGGGGTAAAAATGGAAGAGTTGAATTTTAATATTTGAAGTTAAAATTAAAAAATTTAATTTTAAATATTTCAATTAATGATCAATCAAAACCCATATAATTCTTATACTTACCTTATAACTTACCTTGTGCCGAAACACAAATGAATAATAATGGTCTAATTATAACTTACAAGTTCAAAGGAAAATTTGTTTCCACTTTTCTTGAATTAATAAAAATGGATTTATCAATAATTTCCACCCCCAATGTATACGGTTTTTTACACATTGCCCAATGAAGTATTTTTTTTCCACTTTGTCGCCTAATGTATAAGAGCTTCCGACGTTGCCTCCTAAAATTTATTTCCGACAGAATATTCCTTTTAGGTTCCGTCGGCGAGGAGTTTGGGGGGTAAAGTTCACGAATCTTATAGTTTGGAGGGTAAAGTGCAAGAATATTATAGTTTGGGAGACAAATTAAAATAATACAAATATTGAATTTTTATGTTAAAGTTTTATGTTTGATTTTTTTAGAGTATGTAATCATATATATATATGTAATCAAATATATATATATATATATATATATATATATATATATATATATATGTGTGTGTGTGTGTGTGTGTGTGTGTGGTGTGGTGTGGTGTGCGCGCGCGGCGCGTGCGCGCACACACGTACAAAGTCTTCAATACAATTCCAACTAAAATAAAATAAATATAAAACTCTAATTAATATTTATAATTTTCTAAATATAAATATTGCCAATACATCTTTTATATTGTTTAATATGAAACACACGACTAAATATTATGTAAATTATTAGGCTAAAACACATAATAATATAATGTTTATGTTTGAAAAAAATAAAATAAAGGTGTAGTTCGTATATGCATTATAAAATCGGAAAAGTCTATGGTGCCTTCAAGGCACCATGCCCCCCACCCCCCCTGCATTTACAACCATAGATCTCTTAATATCAAAAGGCTAAAATTGATCTAATGGTCCCTATTAAGCCTCACTGAGTGAAGAATGGTGACGTGAAGGGCACCTTAGAAGCTCCCTATAATATTATATTAAGAAAAATAATATTATTATTCGATATTATTATTATTGTATAAAAGTGTAATTAAACACTATATTAATCACTAGTACATTGTTATATAAGATTGTATCACCATATTGCATAGAGAAAGAGTGTAAAAACGACTTCAATGTTTGGGTCCAATTGCAAATATGATTGTATTATAAGATGTTATTTTAATGATATCTTTGTTAACTATATTACTAATTACTATGGGCACACTTGTGTTAGGCCAGATTAACGGGTCATGACCCGTTAGGCCATCTGACCCGATACAATAATGTATTGGTTTTTGTATTGTGATTTATTGGTTTTTATACTGTAAAGTATTAGTTTTTCATAAATCTCTGACCCGTGCTATGATGTATTGGTTTTTGTACTGTGATGTATTTGTACTATGATGTATTGGTTTTTGCACTATAATGTATTGATATGAAATCTTGGCCTAACGGATGATCCGTTAGTCCGGCCTAACAAGAGTGTTGCCCATTACTATGATATCATTTTACGATTATATATATATAGAATTAGATTCAAATGAGAACCATGTCCCTATATGTGAACCTATGGTCAATTATGGGCATTAGATCTAATTAAATGGATGGATCAGTTTTTTTGTGTATTTTCTTTATTTAAATTAAAAGTATTAGGATTGTATAATAAAAGTACTAGTTCGCAGTTTCGAATATAAGGACATGGTTCTCATTTGAACCCACCCCTATATATATATATATGTATGTGTGTGTGTGTGTGTGTGTGTGTGTGTGTGTGTGTGTGAGAGAGAGAGTGATAGAAATTTTTCCTTTTTTAAAAAAAATAAAAATAATATTTTTACACAATAACTCAATATTTATATTATTTTAAAATTTTACCCAAATTATAAGAGTTTTGCATTTTGCCCCCAAACTATAAAATTCTTGTATTTTCCTCCAAAATATAAGATTCTTGCAATTTGCCCCCCAACTCCCCGTTGATAGAATTTAGAAGGAATATTCTGGTGGAAATAAAATTTAGGGGAAAACATCGAAGATTCTTGTACATCAATGAGTAAAATGGAATAAAGAATATTTTAAAGGACAATATGTAAAAAAAACCGCGCATATTATGGGGCAAAATATAATTTTCTCAAATTAGAAGCATTCGTACATTGCGTTCTTAAATATTATAATAGCAGCCTTCCCTCGTTAATCATTTTTATTGCCATATCTATTTTGAAAGTGTATTTTAGAGAGAAATAGAGAGATATAATTACTTTAATGGAAGTAAAAATGAAAAGATGGGATAATAAAAAAGAGAAAGAAATGTAAAATGATGAGAGAGGTAAAAGCATATATAAAAATAATAATAAAATAGTAGTAGAAAAAGTATAGAAGAGTGTATTTGTGAACTTGGAACGGGACACGATGTACAAAATTTGAAAGAAAAGTGGGATAAAATTAAAAAAAAAAAGTGATTTTAAAATTGTAAAAATTAAAAAAATTTGGGACCTGTTGGAGGAAGAACAATTAGTATGTATTCGTCAATAAGTAACTGATGTAGGACAATTTAGGTATTTGTTATCTTTATGTATTATGAAAATATGTATTTAATACCCCTATATAAAGGGAGTCTTTAATGAATAAGAGAACCCTAATTTCTACCGTCTTCCTTCGTCTCTCTTTTATATCTTCTTCTTATGATTTTTCTTTTACACGTTATCAGCACGACACTCTAACCTATTGAGAGTGATCGAGAATAAGCCTCCATACCCTATACACAATTTTCGTGGGCAAGTTTCTAACAGCGTTATATGTTTGAAAAATCAGTTTCTCAAGTTTCAACCGTTGGATCGAGCTCAAATGTTTACAAAACCTTCCAGACCTTTTTAATTACATTCTGAATGATGGATATTCGATTTAGAGATACGAGAAAATATATATAAATTTTCGAACAAAGCAAATTCTGCTTTCGCAATTTTTGGTGTAGATTTTTTCAAAACAAGATTTCTTACAATATAACCGTTAGATCAAGCCAGATGTTGGATATGTTACTCCAAACATATACAGGTTCAGTATGAACGGTGGGGGTTTGAATATAAAGTCTGAAAAACCCGATAATGAATTTTGAACAGAGCTGATCCTGTTTCTCGGAACTGTCTGCCCAACTTATTTTAAAAATTCAATTACGCACAATCTAACCGTTGGATGAAGCTGAACTTTGGATATATTATTCAAAACACGTAGAGCTCTAATATGTATGGTGGATATCGGATTTGAAACTTTGTATAATCGGAAACCTAAAAACAAAATTAGGAAAGAATCATGACTTTCCTCCAAGGTAACTCGAATTACCCTATTATTTATTAAATGCAAATAATAAATATTTATTTATATGGATATATGGCATAATATGTATTATTGTGCATTCTTATAAAAAGTATTTGTATGTATATATGTTACCTACGATTATATGCACATGATATTATGTACAATATTGACAAACATGAGATTTTACATTATTATAATGATCTTCATAGAGTAATATATTAGTACTTATGCTCTTAGATGATTTCTAATTTAGAAATTGTAAATAAATATATTTACACAATTAGATGAAAGATTGATCATGATTTTACCAATATGTGTATGTTGGTTTTTCTCCATGAATTGATAGATTTTATATATGTTGATCATGAATTTTGATGAATTGATACGTTCATGGATGTTGTAATTCTATTCAAGCTAATTTATAAGCAACTTTCAATATGTATCATTGATTGTACATTTGAATATTTTCATGATAATGAAAGTTCATGAACGATAAAGAATTGTGTAAATAAGTCTTGTAATAAAGTATATTCACATGATATTAAAGAAAGATTATGACATACTTCAAATTATTATCTAAAGAAATTGATTAAACTAACTCAATCTAAATACAATTTAATATACTCAAAAGAAATTGAGTACTACCATTATTCATTTGATGTGGAAACTAGAATAACTACAATTCCACAATAATATCACCCATCAACCCCTAATTGACAAAGAATCGTCAAACTTAGTCAAAGTCAATTCTCTAATGAACTTGAGAATTCATATTGACCCCAAATCTTATATTGGAAACACATGTAGTTTCAAAATCTCAATAAACTTTGGGATGTACTCTAAATGAATATTTTGAGAATTTTATGAAACACTATTTCCAAGCCTAAGAATTTAGTGAAAAGAAATTTATTTACTTGCTAAAAATGGTCAATGACTTTGATATGATGCGACTAATAATACGTCTTACCATATGTGAAAAAGAAAGTTACTTTAAATGACAATAAGTAATTGAGAGATATGATCCCACTCTATCTTTTTCCCCAAACATACTGATGCACTTGTGTATTATTAATTATGATAATAAGTTATTGAGGGACATGACATTATTTTTCATAATACCAATGTTAGACCTCTAGATAAGGAAATTTGTTGAAGACAACTAGGATCGATATGAATAGTGGAAATATCCTCAAAGTAAAAGGGAAGAGACATGTTAATCCCTACCTATGTGGAAAGAATGAACCACACGGTAAGATATGTAAGAGTTTTTGATATTTATTGGTCGTGGTAGAAGTCATGGAGATTCTCCCAATAACATTGCTTAGTCAATGAATATCCTCTATTTTGATTGATGAAATTTGTTTATTTCTTACTTTACAAAGAACTTGTGAAAGTATAACCAATCATTCATATTAGACTATTGTATTTGGTCTTAAAGTTTATTTTGAGTTAGATTCATGTGATATGGCCTGATTTAAATTAGTTATTATTTTATTAGGCATATTGATAAATTTTACATTTCATTCTAAAGCATTGAATGTAATTGATTTTATTTACCACACATTCACATACAAGGTTCATGAGCAAACTATTAGATATAATGTAACATCTAGTAAATAACATTAGAATGAGATGTATTTCGTTCAAATATCTCTGTAGAATGTAAGAATTTGTCGAGGAATAGACAATTATTCACTTAATTGATATTTATATGTGACAAAGTCTTGATGCCTAGTGGCACATTGATAAAAGTCATAAAAGCTCATTATGAACCAAGAGCGAAACGAACCTTGTTAAGTTTGATGATATTCATGTTAATTATTGTCATTAAGAAGTACATTATGAGAATGGAACTATACTTTTAATTTATGTGGAAGAATGCACATTTTAGAGTCAATCTAGTAATTTTACTTTACTATTTTTTTATTATTGAATCATAAGATATGACCAACTAAGAATTTTTGGACACTGACTCATTCAAGTTTTGACACGAATGACATGGATTCTTTGGTCATCGTGATATGATGGTCCATATTATAAGAAATTAACATGGACATCTTTTATTTTGAGTGAAACATAAAGTGAGATAGAAATTTGATGCACAGTATAGTGTCGAACTAATGCTGTTCAATTATAGTTAGTGCATTCTAATGTACTAGGAGCACTACATACATTCATATCTCAAAGATACGTCACTCGTCTTTTCAAAACTTGTTCATTAGCAAAATTGTATGATTGAGACCTACATTTTCTAAAGATATAAAGTATAATATTTCATTCTTATAATTGATAATTGGTGCTACATGTGGACATAACCATTCAAGATGCGGATCATTCAAGTATTTTATAATTTTGGTCGATGCTTCAGCACGTATTATCCATAAAAATATTGCATTTGCAAGACTTCTAGCACATTTAATATGATTGAGGACTCACCACCCTTATAAAGCACCCAAACTCATAATGCTAGAGTGATTACATCAAAAGTACTTGATGTTTGTTGCATTTTAATAAAGATCGATGTATTGGATTTTGTACCCTAATGTGCATATATAATAAGATGTCAAAGAAGACGCTGTCAAAAGGAATATAGATGGTGACTAAGACAATATTTATGCGCACTCATTTGTCATTGCACAGGATTATGCAATATTACACGCAACTCTTACTTATTTGTTTATGAACCCCTACTAACCAGATATTTCGTGTACTATATAGGCCTGATAATTCATATCTACGCATATTTGATTACGTAGTATATGTGCCTATTGCGCCCCCACAATGCATTCATATGGGTTTCTAAAGACGATTAAGTATTTATGTTGGATATGAATCTCTAACAGTCATCCGCTATTTGAAACCTTTGACAGACGATCCCTTTATCGCTAAATTAGCGAATTTGTCACTCTAATGAGACAATCTTCCCGTCGTTAGGGGGAGATAAGAAAAATTATTTTCTAATGGAACGATAGAAATAGTTTCATACTATGTCTCATTATGATCCCCACATTTCACAATGTAACGTGAAAGTAAAGTAAAGTGAACAATTAATCTTCAAAGTACAGAAGACTCAATTTATAAAGTGACGAGATCATATATATACCAACTGCAAATGTGTCTGCAAGGTTAAAAGTCCCCATAAAGGACATAATGTCACAGATTAAGACATTGCAACCATACTTAGTGGAGGTGTGGTTGAGATCGTGACTCCCAAAAGGAATAGGGGGAGGTCACTTGGTTCGATCAATACTCGCCCAATGAATAAGAGGGCACGAATGGCACAAATTCAATTAATCATCAATGAAAATAATGACTCTCACGAGATTATCTCTGATTATACTTATTTCCATGAATCATTACTGAAGGACGCTCAGAAGTTAAATATGATTCCAGAGAAAAAAAATCTCAATGTACAATGTAAGTTTATATGAGTTGATGGAAAGATCTTCCACACACATTGATAATAGTATCGAACCACGCTCTATTGAAATGTCAATATTGAGCAAATTGACCTAATTCTAAAGAATCAATTCAGGCAGAACTATATTCACTGACAATAAGACAGGTGTTTGGTCTGGTAGTGCTAACATCACCAAGTGTAAAGCCTGTAAGACATAAACAAAGTTTTGTCAGAAAGCGAATGAGAAAAATAAAGCCATGAGATGCAAATCTAGACTTGAAGCACAAAGTTTCTCATAATGACCTGGAATTGGCTATGAGGATATGTACTCTCTCATAATAGATGTTATAATTCTAAAGAATGAGAATGCAGCTTATACTTGTGGTTACATCATATCTCTATGGGGATCGTGATTTAGAGATATATATACGAAAGTGCTTACTGGCCTTTCATTGCCAATGCAAGTGAATCTAATCCACGGAGTGCATTTGCAATTAAATTAAAATACTCACTCTATGGATTGAAACAATCCAGATGGATGTGGTATAACCGTCTAAGTGACTACTTGATTGGGAAAAGATAATCTATGCCCTTGCGTATTTATAAAGAAAATAAGTTTCAAGTTTGCGATTATAATTTTATATGTCGATGAAAGGAGCATAATATACACTCTTAATGAAATAAGAGATATCGCTAGTTATTTGAAATTTTGATCCTAGTTTGTGAAATACTAAGATTTACAGTTTGCATATATCCAAAAGATGATCAGACAATTAAATATGGATAAGTGCAATATGTTAGCACTCCTATGATTGGTCAAAGTTAATATATAAGGAAATATCAATTTCATCAATGGAATGATGAAGAACTGGTGTGAGCTGAAATTCTCTACCTACGTACAATATGCGCATTATTGTACCATTACTAATACTAGTGTTCTAAAAATTGTTAGGCGTCTGCTAGGCGCCAAACCAGTGCCTAGCGCCTAGGGCGCCTAGGCGGGGCCTAGAATTTGAGAATAAATACTGCTGATTTACGATATTACATCCAACCATTTAATAGTTGAACATACTACCTACTACACAATAAATTCTATGTCAATCCAAAACTAAAAGTAATGATCACAAATTACAATTCACAAGTTTAAAACTATTGTTCAATTCAAAGTTCAAAACAACATAAACCCATAAGTCCATTAGTCAAATAACAATACCATAGCATACATTACAAAATCAAAATAATAAAAAATAGGCCAAAAAACGACATTGTTTTGGGCCAAAAAAAAAAATTGGCCTGGCGCCTGGGACGCCTAGCGATTTTTTTTAGCCGATTTTCGAAAATCGTAAGCGGGGTGGTGGCGCCTAGCGCCTAGGGAGATTTTTAGAAAAGAGACTAATACACTTCACCAAATATTAATTTCTATCTTGATTTAACTCAAGAAAGCGCAACGTGAGTTTATTTTTCCCATTAATAAATATAATTGGGACTGCAGATGGACTTGTAACCCATATAGAAAATGTTGAGTTGTCTTCCTACTGTGAAACACCAAATAGTATCGTTGATGTTGGTTACTCATTCGATCCATGTAAAAAGATCATTATCATATATGTAGTAGTTCGTGAGTATCTACGATAAATGTTATGATCATTCATATATCTGATAATAGTGGCTTAAACTCTGTCACCGAAGAAAAGGTGATAATACGATTAATATCACCACAACTCTTCTACAACTAACAACTATGCACTTTCTCAAGAATCAAGTAAATTGATGAAGTGTATATTTTCGAAGTTCTCTTGATTAGATGTATATATCAAAGAGAGGTGTACACTTTAGGGGGAGTCTCAACATAGGTGTGTTGTACTCTTTTTTCTTATACCAAGTTTTATTTTTCCCATTGGGTTTTGTTACTTGATAAGGTTTTAACGAGGCAACAATAAAATACCGTTTCACCCTTTGACTTGGCATAAGGGGGAATGTTGAAGGAAAAATACAATTAGTGTGCCTTCGTCAATAAGTAACTGATGTAGGACAATTTAGATATTTGTTATCTTTATGGATTATAGAAACATGTATTTAATACCCCTATATAAAACGAGTTTTTAATTAATAAAAGAACCTTAATTTCTACCGTCTTCCTTCGTCTCTCTTTTATTTCTTCTTTTTATTCTTTTCCTTTTACAAGACCCACTATTTTTTTTTTCTATATCTCACTAAAAATGGACCTTGCAAGTAGCCTTGGACTTCTTCATACAGTAAAATATGTTTGATGGACTTAAATACTACCTCTTTTTAAAAAGGCCATTGTTATGCAATCATGTGGCCCATGAAAAGCCCATTGTTATGCAATCAAGTGGCCCATGAGTCACCAATATATATTAAAAATACGGATCTCTAATTAAAGAAGAGAACGGCTGCGCCTCCGCCACTTGATCATCTCCATTTTTCATTTCTTCATGTCTTTTATCCCTCTTTGATACACACACGATCAGGTATACCTCACACACAAAATCATGTATGTACATAATACGAGAGTAAGAACGACAATATACATGTTGTTGGGTTTCAACGAGAACTCATTCTTATATTCTATAAAGTAATTTTTTTGTTTTTTACGATATACTATTATTGTTTTTATTGTATATCAGTTTATATAAGGGGCATTAAACATATGCATCAATAGTTAAATGTTTTGTCCCATATAATTCAATTAAATCTCTACTTCGCATTTAATCAAAAGTAGTATATATAAAAGTACTAATTTTTTCTTAGTAACATATTTTTTTTTCTTGTTTTTATATTTTTTTATTTTTGTTTCAAATTTAATCCAACCAAAACCATAATACTCCATATTAATTTCATATTATCAAACATCATTGTCGCGCGTCAACGTTAGTCAAATTTCATACTACATCATCGAATTACATACATCGTCAAATTGTCGCTCGACCTCGTTAATTGGATTTCATACTACATCATCGAATTACATGCTACATCGGCAAATTGTCGTTCGTCGCCGTTGATCGAGTTTCATACTACACTGTCGAATTTCATACTACGTCGTCAAATTGTCGCTCGCCGCCGTTGATCGAGTTTCATACTACACCGTCAAATTTCATACTACGTAGTGAGATTTCAGACTATATGGTGAAATTCATACTATATCATAAAAAATCATATTATATCATATTACATACTTGTATGGAGAAATTTCATACTAAAATAAATTAAAGCTGGTGAGCCCAAGGCCCATGTCCAAATAATCTAATCATGGCCCAACATTCTAAGCTCATTGGGCCTAGCAACTTAATTATGAGCCTTGCTCATAGCCCAAAAACAAAGACCTAGCTATGTCTTTCTTCTCCAATGTGAAGAATTGCCGCCTACCGCCATTAGCAAACACCTGCAACAAAACACCAGCAACGCAACCGCCTCCACGTCACAAACAACCCGATTGTGCATCGCGTTCGGTCCTCGTCGTCGCCAAACTTCGTCGCAAATTCGCCGTCACACGCCGCCGTGTATTTTCCTAGGACGAACCCAGAAGAACCTCTGCCGCGAACCCGTGCCACCAGAATCGTCGGGAATCGGCTGCCACGAGACAACAACGGGCTTGGCCGTCTGCTCCGTACACCGCCACAACCGAACGCCTTTATCGTCAGAGATTTAGGCGACCTCCGATTGGCCATCTTTGCTGCCAATTACTACGGACACATCATACGCCGCCATAAGCAATTTCTCCGAAGAACAACACAGTGCCCAGCAAGTCGGCCAATTTCTTTTCGCCTTTTAGCGTGGTGACGGCGTGAGGTGATGTGCAGTGTGTGGGTGATAAAAATATCACGGTTTGAGAACCCTAATATTTATAATAATAATGTGAATCAATTTTTTTTAATTATTTTGGTAAATAATATTTTTTTTATCAATGAGGGTAATTATGTCAATTTAGAGTATGTTTTTACTTAGATGCACTATATTATACTTAAATGAGAATAAAAAGATATTAATGTATTATATGGCAATTAGAGGTTTAAATGGTGTATCAAATGAGAATTTTCACTTTATATAATTAGTGTTTTTATTATATATTTATAGTAATTTTAATTAAATAATAAAAATTACAAAAATTTAGACCATCCACTTAATTAGATATAAAACATAAGAAAATATAAAAAAAATGGACCATCCATTAATTAGAATTAAGGTTCACAATTGGACACACACACACATATATATATATATATATATATATATATATAGGATTTGGATCATGTGGGAACTAGGAACCCACATGAACCACTAGATTAAATAGTTTTTATGGTCAAGATCATTCCAACTAATTATATAATTAATACATTTTTAATAATTACAAAGGGCACATATGTATTTTCTTCCAACATTCCTAAATAAATTAATCAATCAAGACGTATTTGTTTCCAATCAAGCCAAGATATTACAATAACTATCCACATTTATTTTAATAAAATATGGAAACAAAATCACTTGCATTAACATGCCATACGTTCGCCCCTTTTGCTTTTCTTTTCAAATTTAACATGCCATTGATTCGTTGTGTGTTATCAACTCCGAAACATCTAGTGAGCTAGTAGTTCTTTTCTTTTCTTTTCTCTTCTCTTTCTCTTTTTTTTTTGAAATTTAAATGAAGCACATGTAATTAGTTTTTATCACTGATCTTGAAGATTGCTTATTGATCAATATATTTGTGTCTATAGAGGCTTTTTTTATTATTTTTAGCCAAACAGTATTCTTATTGTTCTGAAAGTTAATTGCCTATCAAGAATGAAAGTAATGAATTAGGTCGTTCTAAATTTGAATCCGTACTATAATTAAAGTCTAGTACAAATGTAGAAATGCTTTTAGATATGCGAGTTGATGTTACGAAGCTTTTAAGTTATTATTTCATAGCAAAATCCTATTTCTAGCATGAGGGGCGGCCCTTCCATAAAATCGAGAACAAGAATCTGTTATAATTATAAAGTTATGAAATTCTCAAAATAAAAGAGGATGGGAGCGTCGATATTCCATTAATTTATGTATTTACTATTTTAAGTAATTTCTTCTGCATTTGCAGCATGTTTTCTTTATCTAAAATTTTAGTTTGAAGTACGAAATTTGCATAGCAGTGGAGTTGTCTAARAGTTAATATCATTAGTTCAACACAACAAAACCTATGTTTTAGCATAATTTGAATCTAAAATAAGCATTAACATACAATCTGGTGAGGTTATCTATTGTCTAACAGTTATAGTATTGTTTTCCCCGCTGCATGCTTGCTAATCACCACTGTGATTAAAAATAGCATTACATGAATCTACAGTTAGCACACATGGATCTAAATWAGCAGCTTGACTATTAAAGTTGCCTAAAAATTCCAGTACAGCACCACCAAACCCGTTTTTTGTAATCACACTTTGAATCTAAAATAAGCACCAACTAAAATTTGTAATGAGCATATCTATTGTCTACTAGTGTTTTTATTTTCTTAATTTCAGTTGATCGACTTGAAACACTTGTGTCCTTTCAACTCATCGCTGCCACCTGGACTACACCTGAGGCACCTGTTTGCCTCCTTCTGAAGGAGCTGAAGTATAAATAAATTGGGGGCAAAAAAATAAAAATTAGTACTTTTGAGGCAATTTATATATTTTGCGTTAGTTACAAACTACCCTCGAAATTCAGTACAATTTAAAAAAAAAAGGGACCACATATTAATATTTATTTTTGTTGAATAAAAATGCAACTATTAAGGAGACTTTCAGGGTGTATTTGTAATTTTGAAGGATGAATGGGTTTTTTCTGTAATTAAGCTAACCTTTAGAGGTGGTTTGAGAAGACTATTATAGTATACATACCCCTTTGATTACAGAATAAGCATCGCTAGACAAAAATGTTGGCAGCTTGACTTTGTCCATCAGTATCTTCTGTTGAATTTTCTGTCGATTTCCGCCGACAAATGGCAGCTGCAAACATACACTCAATAAGTTAAGTATTGCTAAATATGGAAACTAATTGCACAAATTTTGAGAATCTGAACAAGAAATTGTAGAAAAGACTTTAAAAAAACAAACCCTAGCATATACATATTCGTAGCCCCAGTAAAAAACAACAAAAATAAATATAATCATTATATTGCTTTGAACCAAGTGAGGGGAATTTCAAGTGGATGGAATTGGAACTCAGCACGACTCTAAAAATTCAGGCAGTAAGGACTTATAGGCCAAAAACTAACCTTTCCAGTCAAGCATTTGACTTAAAGGGCACAGCTGATGCTTCATGAAGAAGAAATGCTTATAATCTGACAAAAAGAAATAAAAAAAGAAATGCTACAATTTATAGCAACAAGTTTCACTTGACAAGCATCACCGACCAAGCAAATTAGCATACTAAACAATAAAATAAAACTTAAAAATCATAATCAAATATGAAAATTAGCAAACTTCAGTGATGACACACTTACTGCTTAAACAAAAATTATAAAATAAAAATAAAAAATTATAACTACCATGCAGCCTATAAACATAGAGATTAAGATCGCACACCACTCTAGAGTTTATAGCAACAACTATTTAGTTTAATAACATCTTTGATTCAGTAGATTAGCACTACTTAAAGTTAAACTAAAGGAACTTCTTGTAAGCAAAATTGACAACTGTAGGCTACTTTAAAACAACAATTACTTATTTTAATAACATCTTCGAGTCAGTAAATTAACACTGCTTCAGATAAATATACACAGTATATAATAGCATCTAAAAGCATAATAATCTACATATAATAGCATCATCGCATAATAAAAATAGCATCATAAGAACAATGTACAAAAAAAGAAGCAGTTTTTTTTCGATAAAATCTTATTAGCATACTGCTTATTATATTTTGTAAACATATCATGCCCATATTATTAGCATACTGCCATAATAACTAGCATACATTTATATTAGAATACATTTATAATTAGCATATCATGCCCATATTATTAGCATACTAGCATACATTTATAAATAGCACACGGCCCCTGTAATTAGCATATAGTCCATATAATTAGCTTAAGTTTATTTAGCATGCTCCAAACTATTGTTTAGCACACAGACTACTTATGTTTTCCAACATATGATAAAAATATATCAGAAACGATAATGGAATTAGCAAATTCTATACATAAAAAACAAGAATCTAAATATTAAACATAGCCAAACACTCTGACATTGTTACTCAACCTGGCAAATAGGCAACAATATATAACATTAGCAAACCATACTCGTAAAACTAGCAATATTCACTTAAGCATGCTTAGAATACTCTTAGCAATATATATTTAACATGCTCAGAGTACGCATCATTAAAATATTCTTAACCATGAACTTCATACATAAAAGTAGCAAATTTCAGAATGCTCAGAATACGCATCATTAAAGCCAGAAGTTAGCAAACCACATACATAAAAATAGCAAATTTTAATCAAACATTATTAAAATATTCTTAGCATGAACTGCATATCATCAAACGAAATAACACATTAGGATACTTCAATTAATTAGCATATTACCAAACATAAATTAACACATTATAAAACCTACGATAGTCTTATTATACATTCTCATTATAATCAAGAGAAAACTACCACATTTTTTAGATACAAGCGAATACATTAGCGTCTGCAAAATATAGTTTTAACATAGATTTATATTATCATCTACCATTTAATTTCAACATAAAATCAGTAATTGGTTTATGAAGTACTGTGATCATATTAAACCTATTCAGCAAACACCAAAAACATATTTAGCATTTAGTTGATACCTTATATCATATAAGTAACTCATTCAAAGCAATCTAKAAAACCATTTACTGAAGRTGTTTCTCAAGAATCTACGTCATTTTTTGGTGAACTTAGCAACATCTCTAACATCATTTAGCATTTAATTTAAGAATAAAATCTGTGATGGGTTTACCATATAGTTTGACCATATAATTCTTTATTTAATTTAAGCATTCCCATGGTTTCAAAATCTTTTAGATTAGTAGAAAAATATACAAACAAAATATAAACAATTCATTAAAAAAAAATGAATATAAATCCCCAAATCATTGAGAAATTAATTTCATGCAACGCAACCATAAATCGTAGTCAGAGGTCAGCACAACAACAATCTACGCCAATTAGAATTTAAAACCCTAATTCTTCACACACAAGTACCAAAATTCGACGCAAATACATGAATCAATTAAAAAAAAAAAGTTACTATTAGGTTCTAACCTCTTAGCCTCATCTTCCGAGAAAGACCCACGACGTCTCCACCCATTGCCGAATTAACCATAGTTGTGATGGGAAAGTAACAATAAAGCCTGCAATTAGAACACGAGCGAGGAACTCTAATGGTGCAAAGACGCTTATTTTATAGGCATCCCCCTGCTCATGTCTCGTTATGAATGTGCGATCTAAAAATATGCTAGTATACACCGAGTTGATAGTGAGGCGTGATTATGGGGATGCTATGGTTGATTTTGGGGTTTTTCTTTTAATTTATGATAAAGAAGTTGAATGATTTCTGTAGATTTTGGGGTGATCTTTGGGTTGCTATGATTGATTTCCTAATTTGTTTGTTTTTGGGAAAGAAGTTGTACGATTTCTCCATGTTTTCGGTTAGTATATTGGGATGCTAAGATTAATCACGGGATTTTTTTTATTTTGGGGAGGAAGATGAACGGTATATGCAGATTTTTGTCCCTTTTTTCGAAGATCAAGACTGAAATTCTGATGCTGAGCAGATTTGTGGGGATATGGTAAATGTCGGATATGACCCTCCAATCCCAATTCAGGAACGCGCGTGTGCCTTGATCACGTTACCTACCTTACATAAAACAATTAACTAGGACCGTGGGATTATGAAATATTAACCGTTGGGATTGGTTCCCAGTTCCCACACAGGGCAAGGTTCCCACGAGATCCCGCCCCTATATATATATATATATATATATATATGTTGGGTTCAAATGAAGCCCTATCATTATATGCGAACCTAGGGACTTATCTTAACCATTAGATTGGATAATCTTAATGGTTGAGAACATGACATGTCAGCAGAGTAATTATGTAAAAAAAATCGCATTAAATTAATAAAAAGGGTATTTTGGACATATATCAACGTTTATAAAGAGCACTGCATTGCTCCTTAGAAAGCACAACGGGTAAAGAAAATAGAGCACTACGATTGTATTAAAAAAGCATCACAAATTTCGTATATAACTATTGTTACGTATGCAAATTCAAATTTTAAAATAAAACACAAATCTTCAACAAACCATAATTTTCTCAATTTTTATTCGTTTTAAATAAAATATATACCAAATTAATCACATTCTCAAGATCTACYATTTAAGATACATATTGCATATTTAAAAATATAAAAATAAATAAATGTAATTAAATTTAAAAATATGAATATTAAAAGCATAGCATATGACTAATTTTAGCATTACAGTACTGTATAAAAATCACTGTTATTTTACGAGTAAGAATTTAGATTTTTATTATATAACTAGTGCTTTTATAATAACGTAGCAATATTTTTTTAAAAGGTTGGCAGTGCTAGTTTATTTGGAGTGCTTTCCTAATATTGTTGCAGCATTTTTTTTACTACACTACCACTGCTTTTTATTTTTCACCATCGCCTTCGTTCGAAATCCAACCCAAACACCCCCGGTCGAACCCTATTCGGCAAAAACCCATATTCGCCGAGTGACAGCCGGCAAACAAAGGATCTAAATCCCAACCTCCAATCTGACAACCAACCACAGCCGTCCGAATCAACCACCGCAGCCGTCCGAATCAACCTCGACAAGCAAAAATCGCCACCACCCAATGACCCCACTTCCGCCATTCGCCGAACCCGCGGCCGAATCAACCCCGATCCGTGGTCGCATCACCACCTCCGTAAGCCGTCGTCCCACTTACCGAACGAGTGGAGCGGCGCCGCACTTCCAGCCATCCGAATCAACCCCGATCTTCACTGCCGTAGTCCGAATCAAACCTGATCCGCGACCGCATCACCACCTCCGTAAACCGTCGTCTCACCTACCAAACGGAGTGGAGCGAAGTTCAAGGGATGGAGAGGTCGTCGATCTCTCCCCACCCAATTCACCATCACCTCCTGTCGCTGCGGGGTGTCATCGGGAACCACCATCTACGGATTGCTTCCGCCGACGACCGAAGGGGAGGGGCACAGCCGACGCCGATTTTGACTTGGAGAAGAAAGGAGATTGCCGATTTTATGATTTGGTTGGGGATTTGGGAGATTGCCAATTTTCTGATTTGAGAATGAAGGAGATTGTCGATTCTGACTTGGAGAAAGAAGGACGTTGATTTTTTATATTTTGTTGATTTATGTAAAAATACATAAACCTCCCTTACCTACCATATTATTAATTTAATAAAATTAGAAAAATACAAAAAATCTTGTCCACACACATGATTAGATCTAAGGCTAAGATGAGTCCCTTGGTTCACATATAAGGACGGGATTTTCATTTGAACCCAACCCTATATATATATATATATATATATATATATATATATATATATATATATATATATATATATATATAAGTTGTGGTGGGACGATGGATTGGTGGTTGCCGCCTAGAATTTTGCTGAATCATCTAAGTCTCATGTGTTTCAGATGAATCGTACTGCTCACGATTTTTATGATTTCCAAACGATTTTTCATGATTTCTAAGATATCCAATTTTTCATGCAATTGAATCGTTTTTGTTGTTTCGAATAGTAAACTCGTACGATTTCACGAGTCAACTCACGATTTTAACAACCTTGGATAAGATCATTAGTACCATTGGATTTTTTGGGTATAGTTCTCAGATCAAAACTACCTAAAAAGTGTCAATTTTTGACATGAACTAACACTAGCTCTTGCTCGTTTTCGCATAGTATCTGCCACGTATGTCAAATTCACATGGCTAGAGGTTCTTGAAGGTCGAAAATAATGGTATTACAATAGAAGTACTAGTACTAATTCGTATAACTTTGAGTAAAAGGGGATGGGGGAAGTTAATCATTAAAATCATCATAAATTATGGCATATTCATGAAAAGTATATATATATATATATATATATATATATATATATATATATATATATATATATATATATATTTATATATAAGTTGTGTTGGGACGATGGATTGGTGGTCGTCGCCTAGAATTTTGCTGAATCGTCCAAGTCTCATGTGTTTCAGATGAATCGTACTGCTCACGATTTTTATGATTTCCAAAATACGATTTCACGAGTCAACTCGTGATTTTAACAACCTTGGATAAGATCATTAGTACCATTGGATTTTTTGGGTATAGTTCTCAGATCAAAACTACCTAAAAAGTGTCAATTTCTGATATGAAATAACACTAGCTCTTGCTCGTTTCGCATAGTATCCGCCACATATGTCAAATACACGGGGCTAGAGGTTCTTGAGGGAACTAAAACAATGGTATTACAATAGAACTACTACTACTACTAATTCACATAACTTTGAGTAAAAGGGGATGGGGGAAGTTAATCATTAAAATCATCATAAGCTATGGCATATTCATGAAAAGTATTAGATAAACAAAGAATCTCTAGCTTTTTTTCTAGATAAACCGGTTCAAAACGTTGTAGAATAGTCCATAATGCATTATAACATATAGTAAGCAAATTTCTAAATCTTCTATTCAAAAAAGCGGATCTAAAAGTTTAAAAACAAAAAATAAATATCAGGGATAATTTGAAAGTTTTACCATATTATTAACATTTGAGTAGTACAAATATGTAATTGAGGCAAATCGAGTAAAGTAGTAGTAATAAGTACACGTAAATATATTGATAAAAAATAAGTGTAGAAGAACGATAATGAACACCGGATAAACTCACAGTTGCTTCGTTAAAAAGTTTTAAAAGCGTGATTAAAACAATCATTCTACATATACGGAAATAAAACAAATTCAATAGTACGAGTACTAAAAAAAATCACACAATGTATTTAAACGAAGAGCAGACAAAGCAAATACCATATGAAAAATAAGGAGATTAGCAGCAAAATAAGTAAAGAAAGAATAAGAAAAAGTGAATGACTTTTATTCCTGAGATTAGGGTCGGACCGGCCTTGACCGGATCCTCTTTACAAGTGCTAATCTTCTTGATACAAGTTTTCTCTCTCTAAAACTCCCGTGTTTCTCTCTCTAAAAGTTGGGATCCATTCTCTCTCTTGGAGAGGCTATTTATAGTTTTCCTTCCAAGCTCTAATCGGACATGTGTCACCACCTTAGTCGTCACCAATTTACTTGGTAAGAATGTTAACCAAAACCCTAACCCCAGTTGGACACGTGGCATTACTTCATTAGCCATCAGTCCTTTTTTGAGTTGGTAGTAACCTTGATTACGCCTTTTCCGCTGCCTCCAAACCGCTCTCATTGTGCCTTGGCGTCGAGCAGACCCTTTCTCATGGTCGATCAGTCTTGGCCGAACCATTTTTATCCTCCGATCCTTCACCCAGTTAAAGATGAGGGGTGAACAAATTTTATCTTTCTTCCGAGCGTCCGATTGATCCAGATGATTCACGCGTGACTTGCCTGGTCGGGAAAATAAACCCCCTTGTCGGCTGTATATGTCCTGGTTGGCCGATCCATGTCCTGGTCGGTCGGCACATACTTGGTTGGCCGGTCCGGTGTTGCGCGCCCGGTCGGCTAGTCGGCGCCGAGTGTGCTTGGTCGGCTGGGTGCGGCGTGCCCTGCTCGGTAGGTCAACCGACGCATGCCTGGTCTATTGGTTGGGCATTGCGTTCTTGCCGGTTGGCACCGAGTGTGCCTGGTTGGTCGCGTGCAGCGTACCCTACTCGGCAGGTTAGCTGGCGCGTGCCTGGTCGGGCGTTACGCACCTAGTCGGATGGGTATGGCGTGCCCTGCTCGGCAGGTCAGCCTGCATGCGTCTGGTCGGCCGATCAACGTCGAGTGCGTCTGGTTGACCTGGTGCGGTGTGCCCTACTCGGGAGGTCAGTCGGTGCGTGCCTGGTTGACCAGCCGGTGCCGAGTGTGCCTGGTCGGCCGAGTGTGGATTGCCTCGCTCGGTAGGTCAGCGCTGAGTGTACCTGGTCGGCTGGTCAGGCGTTGCGCACCTGGTCGGCCGGTTGGTGCCGAATGTGGCGTGCCCTACTCGGCAGGCCGGCCGATGCGTTCTTGGTCATCCAATCGGCGCCAAGTGTGCCATTCTCTGTTTGAAAGGTTGGCCAATGCACGCCAGGTTGGCCGGCTGGCATCGGGAGGTGCATGCCCTACTCGACAGGTCAATAGGGGCGTGCTTGGTTGGCTGGCAGGCGCTGAGCGCGCATGCGCTGTGGTCGGTCAAGACACGCTGTTGTCGGTGATTGATGGGCACAATAATCTAGGTGATAGGCACGATGATCTAGATGATAGGCACGACAACCTAGGTGATAGACACGGTGGCCTAGGTGTTTGACTAGTTAACGTATAATAGCTCGATAATATAAGGGGATCCAGGTCGGCTTCTTACGTATCGGGTGGTTACGCATTCGAATCGGGTAATCCCTTACATATCCTTGACCTGAATCTAACCATGTATTATCTTTATTCTTTTAATGGTCATCCAGATTAGGTTGACTATCATCAAGCCCCTGAGTGTGGAGTCGGCTATTCATTAGGCGGGTTCGGATTCACTAGTTTTCATAGGGTGTGTCGACCTTGAAGATTGAGTTCATAACATAGGCGTCTTGTCCTGTTCACCATAGTGTGCCCGACGCCTTGTTCTTGCGGTCTTCGACATATTTCCTACGCGTTTCCTGGGTTGTACATTGTACAAAGTGTTAACTCGCTCGTTGTACGATAGGGCACAGGCTTTTGTATTGTTTCCTTTTATTGAGGTGCAAGCCTTTGTCTTCTTTCCTTTATAAATAGAAGCTTAAAGCACTCCTACTCATTCATTCTTTCATTTTCTCCTTCTTGCCTTTGAGATTTTCTTGAGAGTTGAAGACATTCCCTTTCCTTTTGCTGCTCGACTTCGTCATTGGTACAAGCTCCAGTTCGATTTTCTTGCTTGCTTTCGTCTTGTTTCATTCTTCTAGAGGTAAAGATCTTTGCTTTTCTATTCCTTTCTTATTTAAATATCTTATAGTCCGGGTACTTCCCGAATCAGTGGCGGATGATATAAGGTTCAAGGGGGTACAGGTGCACCCCCAAATTGAAAATTTCCACCTCTTATTTAGGCCCAAAATTTTTTTTAACCCCATTTATAATTACAAAAGTGCCATTAATAAGTTAGAAAGGAAAAAAGAAAATAAAAGACTTTAACCATTATAAACCATAAGTCAAAGTGGCTCTCACACTCCCCAAAATACGTGTTGTTCAATATGCTTTGTCACAAAAAGACAAAAGCAAAAAAAAAATGAAAAGAAAAAGGTACAAACCAAAAGTGAAACGAGCAAAACAAACCAAAGCTTCATTTGCACCTGTGTGCCGCCTCTCTCCTAAGGTCAGGTTTGATTTTGTTTTTTCCATTCTCTATTCTTTCTCTCTTTTTTTCTTTTTAAATTACATTATAAATTAGTTAAAGTATAATTTGTTTTTCTTATGTAATTAAATTGTTGGTTAATTAATTTAGTAATGATTTTGATTTGACCATTTAGTTGAAATTAGTGTTTATTTTTTTCTTCTTTATTTATGTCAAATATTTGATTTAATTCTTTTCTTGTGTATTGTCCCTTCAAATACATTTTTGTTTTGGAAGTAATATCAAGATTATTTTGTATGATTATATTCTTATTATTTATTATCAATTCTTTTAGAAAATGATGAATGATACGCTCAAGTCAAAGAAATGCAAGGCAACGGGAAAGCAATCCGATCTTAGGGGATTTATGAAAAAGAAATCTCAAAAGACGTCTTGCTTTTCACACGGAGATAATGAGGCTTCTCTCAATAATCACAAGTCGGCTTCAATTCCGCCATTCAATTCCCCTCAAGCTCAAGAAAACGAAATGGAGTTAAGTGGTTCAAGTGCTAGTAGAGTGCCACTGGAGGAGGAAGAGTTGTTATATTATGTTGAACTTCTTCCCCATGATCCCGGAACAAGAATGAGCATAATGGATTATCCTTCAAAGTAACGAAATGTGGTGAGAAGAGCATATATTCTTAAAGGACCTTACCAACCAAGAACTCATAAATTTCCTCAAAGAGAACTTAGAGGTATGCGCTGATTCAGTGTATATTGCTTTAAATATGATTGGCTTGAATACAGTATTGAGAAAGATGCGATTTCTTGTTTTTCTTGTTACTTATTCAGGATTGAAGTTGAAATCCGTGTGGGGGAGATGCATTTGTTAAATGAGGTTTTAGGTCATAGAATAAATCGAATAGGTTTGAGAAGTATGTTGGGGTTAAAAGCTCTCATAATCTTGCTTATGAGAAATATGAAAATTTAAGAGACTCAAGAGAAAAAAAACTAATATACATGGTTTTGATAAAGGAAGTAATTTGATTCGAAGTGAGTATGAAGCTCGCTTGAAATCTTCAATTTCTTGTTTGAAATTTCATTTGCGCCAAGGATTAGCATGTCGTGGGCATGACCAAAGTGAAGAATCAATCAATAGGGGAAATTTTCTCAAGCTTTTGAAATGGCTAGCAAACCATAATGAGGATGTTAAAAAATCTACTTCTGAAAATGCTCCAACCAATAGTCAAATGACATCTCCCATAATTCAAAAGGATATCATCAATTGTTATGCTAAAGAAAAAACTAGGCGCATTATAGAAGATCTTGGTGATGACTACTTAGGTATGTTAGCCGATGAATCAGGTGAGGTGTCTCAAAAGTAACAATTAGCTCTTTTTTTGCGTTATGTTGATGGTTAAAATGGAAAGGTGATGGAGAGATTTATTGGACTTGTACATGTTGGTGATACCACGACATTGTCTCTTAAAAGTGCATTTATATTTTTGCTTGTGGAACATTCGTTGAGTCCATCTAAGATTAGAGGGCAAGGTTATGATGGTTCTAGAAACATGAAAGGTGAGATAAATGGCCTAATGGCCTTAAAACTTTGATTATGAAGGATACTCCATGTGCCTACTATGTTCATTGTTTCTCCACCAACTCCAATTAACACTTGTTGTCGTTGCTATACAATAATTGTGGTTGGATTTTTGAGACACTTTTAAACTTGTTGAGTGTGGTTAGAGTGTCATGTAAGCGAAGAGAAATGATTCGAGAAATGCAAGCTGAACAAGTTGTTGAAGCCTTGACAATGGGAGAACTTAAGAGCAGATCGGGTTTGAATCAAGAACTTGATTCGAAGAGACCCGGTGATACTCTTTGGGGATCTCATTATAAAACTCTATTAAATATTATCGACTTTTTTTCCTACAATAATTAATATGCTTGAGATGATTGGGAAGAACGCTTTAAATTCAGAAGATAGAATCAAAACTCGATCCATTTTATTCTCACTCGAGTCATTTGATTTCATTTTTATGTCCCACTTAATATTGATGATTTTTGGGTATACTAATGATTTGTGTTTTGCTTCTCAAAGATAATATCAAGATATTGTTAATGTTATGTCTCTTGCTTCTCTAACCAAGGTATTGTTGCAAAAAAAAGAGATAGTGGGTGGGAAACTCTCTTGAATAAGGTCACTTCATTTTGCACTAAATATGGCATTGTTGTTCCCGGTATGAATGCTCCTTACATTCCACGAGGAAGATCAAGAAGACTTGTTAATCAAGCAACAAACCTTCACTATTCTTTAGTTGAAATTATGATAGCGGTGATTAATTTACAATTTGGAGAACTCAATAACCAGTTTGATGAGGTCAATACGGAGTTGCTAATATGCATGGCTTGCTTAAACCCTAAAGATGGTTTCTCTTCTTTTGACAAGAAAAAAGTACTTCAACTTGCCAGAATTTCCAAGTGTTGATTTGATGGCTCTTGAATGTCAACTTGATATATTCATTGAAGGTATGCAAAAAGATGTCAAGTTTTGAGATTTGAATGATCTTGGTTCCCTTTCAATGATGCTTGTCGAAACAAAGAAGCATGTGACTTATCCGAATATTTATTTAATTATCAAGTTGATGTTGATTCACCCCGTCGCTACTGCAAGCACTACAAAAAAAATCGCAATTTCCGAGGGATTTTCCCCTCAGTTTTAAGGGAAAATCCCTCAATTTTGGGCAAATCGAGGGAAAATTTCCCTCGGAAAAACACTCCTCGGAATTTTGTTCCGAGGGAGATATTTCCCTCGGAAATATGAAACCGAGGGAACTCCGAGGGATATTTTCCCTCGAAAACATCTCCGTGCAATCCCTCGAAATTCCGAGGGAATGTTTCCCTCGGAAATATCAATAATCCGAGGGATTTGTTTTCCCTCGGAAAACCGAGGGATTTGTTTTCCCTCGGAAATAGCAAGATTCCGAGGGAGTATTTTTCCCTCTGAAGACCGAGGGATTGGTTGTCCCTCGGTTTTAATTTTTTTTTACTTTTTTACGTTTCCGAGGGATTACCGAGGGATTTTTCTCTCGGTTTTAAATTTTTTTAATTAGTTTTTAATTTTAGTTTCAGTTCAATTATTAAAATTTCCAAAAAATTTGAAAAAAGTAATTAAAGAAAAGACAAATAAATAACTCAATTATTATAAAAAAATATTTCAAAATTTAAGAATAATTACATGCGTTCGATCGACACAGTAACAAAGTTTATATGAACCGTAAAAATGTTCTATGGATGGGGAGGGGGGTACTGCTTCTGCTGATGGGGAGGGGGCAACTGCTGCTGGAAACGAGCATACATCTAAGCCATCTGGGCATCCATCCGCGCTTGAAATTCCTCCTGCTGTCGGCGCTCCTCCGCACGTTGTCGCCTTTCCTCGGCTGCCTCCTCCGCACGTTGTCGCCTTTCCTCGGCTGCCTGCTGCTACAACGCCTTGAGCTGCGCCCTCTGAGCCTCGAGCTCTCTAACGTGGCTCCTATCAGCCTGGGAGGAGGTGAAAGAGTGGCCCTTGCATAAACCCTTCGTAGCAGCCACCATCTTCCCAAACGCACCGGTGCCGTAATGCCGTCCCTGCTCTCCCCGACGACGCCGAGGGAAACCAGGTCCTTGTAAACCTCGCTACTCCCCTCCTCGGAAGAAGACGCACGTTCCTGTTCTTGGGTCAGCTGTCGCTCGTACTCCTCCTGAAATACAACTCGTTATTAAAATTCTACGTTAAAATAAAAGAATAAGTTAAAAATATGAAAGAGACTCACATTAATATTAATAGATCTCGTATCGATCCACGCGCCGTCTTTCTTCTGGCGCGTACGTTTAAAAAGATCGTAGCACGTAGCCGGCGCACCTGTCTCCCGCTCCTGTATTCAAATAGAATTTTTAAATAATTAACATTAAAATTAAACAAATAAATATTATATTATTATATTTTAAAATCACTTACTATATCCAAAGCATGGTCGATAGTAGATCTAGCACCCCCCCGTGTTCTTCGACATCCCAGTCCCAGGCCCAGCAGGCTCGCTCCTCCTGTTCCGGCTGCACTGCTCGGATTTGGCCTTGTTCTCGGGCTTATCCCACTCAACCTTCCAAGCGCTAGTTGAAATGGATGATATATAAGATACGATATAATTTATATGTTATAAATAAAAAATTCTAATTTAACAAGAAAACACATAACAGAATCGTTTACCTATAGACCTCCTCGGTCAGGCACTCCGGACGACCACCACCATGGGAGGCAATATGCTGCTTATACTCGTTAAGCTTCTTCCCGTAAAGGTCCCCTATCATCGAAAAAAATACCTTCCGTATGTCTTTATCACTATACTCCTACGGGTCCCAATAACAAACCTCCTGCAAAATAAAACAATAATTACAATTCAATTGAAACATATGATTGTGTTTTTATGGTAAATATTAACAAATTTGGACACAAAATAATAATTACCTTAAACATCTCCGACCAGAACATCTTAGTCTCCTCAGGGACCGCCTTATAGCACCACCCGGCGGGATGGAGACCCCTCTCACAGATCATACGGAGTATAGTGGACACCCTCCCCGCCTGTGCTGTGCAGCCTGTATTCAATTGTGTTTTTATTTTTTTTACGAATAAAACTTAATCATAATGATAATTATAATTTTAAAATCATTGATTTACTTACTTCGTCCCTGCAATATAAACCTGAGTCATACCCCTCTGCAGTGCGACCAACTGTCGTTGGGTCCATGATGTACCCGCGTCGGACGGGGTTTGATGGTGTATGTGACGTCGGCGTCTGTGTCAGGGTCTGCGTTGGGGTCTGCGTCCCTGGATGATCACTACCGAGACCCATGTAGTCGGTGTCAAAATCAGCTAAACGATTAGCCGACCCCATATCTGATCGACCTACGCTACCGGATACTCGACTCAACGGCATCTGATAAATTTATTAGATAATAATACGAGTATTTTACAAAATACCAGTATATATTAGACACCAAACGCATTAATACGAGTATTCGAGTTATAATTGGTAAGGCTTCTATCCCATTCAAGAACGTGACATTTTAGCAGTATGTATTATCTTAACATATGTATTTTTCTTAGATTCAAAATTTCGGCAGCATCTCCCCCCAGTTCTCGTAGTGCACGTATATTTCAGTATACCCGAGAACAATTAGAGAGAAGCAGAAACCAAAATTTCAAAACTAAAAAAAAAACATACATATAAGATAACCATACTAAAAGTCACATTCTCAAACTGTCCAAAAATGGGACAATTCGAAATTTAGTATCAAACTCTATATTTGATACTAAATCTCAAACGGGTCTAAGGAATATTGGAATAATTCGAAACTCAGTTTCAAATTTTTCTATATGATATTAATTTTGAAACAAGTGATTTATATGCATCGCGTCACTTCGCCAAGGTTCCAAATAAGCAATTACCACCGTCACATTTTTTTAAAAATATTTTGAAAACTTAAATAAAATCCCTTGACACCCTATCACGTTTTTAAAAATAAGATTTGAAAACCCGCTATTGGAGGGACAAAACCTCCCGGCCGGAGCCGTAACCCACGTCAACATCCGACGGTATACAACCAACAACACCAATGACAATAATACATATACACGGCCTCCCATGCATGAACAATATATATACAAATTTTTTTTAAATCCCGACCGATCACCACGGCCTCCCATGCATGAACAATATGTATACAATATAATGGGTGAATAAACCCTAAATTTGAAAGCAAACCCTAATTAATTAATTGATTATTCCTAAATTGACCCCTAATTAGGTAATTATTACTAAATTGGCCCCTAATTAATTGATTATTCCTAAATTGGACCCTAGTTAGGTAATTATTACTAAATTGGCCCCTAATTAATTGATTATTCCTAAATTGACCCCTAATTAGGTAATTATTACTAAATTGGCCTCTAATTAATTGATTATTCCTAAATTGGCCCCTAATTAGGTAATTATTACTAAATTGGCCCCTATTAATTGATTATTACTAAATTGACCCCTAATTAGGTAATTATTACTAAATTGGCCCCTAA
>BMAC01000180.1:781059-795497 GCA_014905375.1 Phtheirospermum japonicum
GTCCACAGCCAGTCGCCGCCGACCTCCAGCTCCGCCCGTCGCCGCCCACTCGAAGATCCACAGCTCCGCCCGCCCGTTGCCGCCCGCTCGAAGCTCGAAGGGACGGCGGCGACGGGCGGTTTGTTCTATCTCTTTTTTCTTTTTTTTTCCCTCTCTTTCTCTTCTCTTCTTCTTTCTTTTCTATTGTACGCAGAAGAAACAGCGGGCGGCCAGCCCACTATATAATTAGGTTAAAATTTCCGAGGGAGTTTGGATCCCTCGAAAAACCGAGGGACATCATTTCCTCTGTTTTTACTTTTTCTAATTTTTTATTTTTTTTATTAATTATAATTCCGAAGAAATCCAATTTCCTTGAAATTTTCAAAAAAAATAAAAAATCGAAAAGAATAGAAAAAATTAGAAAAAAAATAGGTTTTATTTCCGGGATGCCGAGGAGCACCCCTCCCCGCCCCGGTCGTAATTTCTTGGGTTTTCTTACTATGTTTTACTATTTTTTCAAGTTTTTTTCCATTTTTCATCTAAAATCGAAAAAAATTAGAAAACGAAACGATCGACGCCCGACCCCCGTGGTTCCACGATGCCGAGGCGCACCCCTCCCCGCCCCGGTCATGAAATCATGGGATTCGTTTCTATTTTTTACTAATTCTTCTATTTTTTCAAGTTTTTTTCAATTTTTTTTATTTAAAATCTAAAAAAATAGAAAATGCGTCCTAAACGATCGACGCCCGACCCCCGTGGTTCCACTAAGCCGAGACTCACCCCTCCTATAGTATGAAAAAATCACAACGCTATGTTGCTTCGCGTTACCAACCGAAGGAGTTCATCGATCGATCGTATCTTGTTGTTGGTCGAATCCCACGACACGTGTGGATACGCACATGCTCGTTGGTATTTTTCGATCAAAATTGGGTCAAAACCACCCCACGTGCCTAAGATGATAGGATCGGTTTCGTTTTTACGATTTTTATATTTGTTTTCTATTTTTTACGATTTTTTTTTATTTTTTGAAAATTCCGAGTGAATCCAAAATTCCTCGGAATTCCGAGGGATTACTATATTCCCTCGGAATTATTCCGAGGGATTCTGGATTCCCTCGAAATTTTCAAAAAATAAAAAAAATTAAAATTAAAAATTCCGAGGGATATATATTTCCCTCGGTATTCCGAGGACTTTATTCCCTCGGAATGCTTTCCCTCGGAAATCTGTCGATTTTTTCCCTCGATAATCATGGAGGCAAAAATTGGCGCCGGAATTCCGAGGGAATGACATTCCCTCGGAAAAACCCGAGGGAATATTCTATCCCTCGGTTTTTCCCTCGGAAAACTTCTGTTTTTTTGTAGTGAAGTATGGAAAGAGTTTTCTCGAGAATGACTTGTGTCAAAAATAGGTTATCGGATAGTATGAGTGATCAATTATGAAATGACTGTTTGGTTACTTTTGTTGAGAAGGATATGTTTTTACAAATTCCCGATGATGATGTCATAGACCGCTTTCAAAAAATGAAGACTCAACAGACTAAATTGTAATTATAATTTTATTTGAATATTATGCATGTTCTTTTTTTTATCGTTTTGTATAATTTTAAATAATAAATAATGTTTTATTAATTATCTTCAGTACCCTCAAATTTAAAGTTCTAGATCCGCCATTGTCCCGGATGATTCCAGTGAGGTGGGCTACGAGGGTGATAGGAATCACGGTGATGCTTGGCCGGGACCATGAGGTTACGGTTCTCAATTTGGCGTGAGTGGATATGGAAGCTTTGGTGCGCGCGCCATATTTGGCACTGGTCAGCCTTTGGTTTCGAGCGGTTCGACGATGGGGACCAGTTTGGTTCGAACTCTCGGTTCAGCCTTAGGGGACAGTTCGGCGCGGCTTGTGAATTTGGACCGAGGGTAGAGCTTTGCTCGGGTGGAAAGTATGGCCAGGTCTACTTTTCAGGCTTGGTCGGGGATTGGATCGAGGATTTAAGCCCGGACCGAACAGGGGTTCCGGTGGGTGATGTGGATCCCTTACGAGGGCGTGGCTCCTAGTTTGGTTTGACGTAAATCGGGAAGGTCCACGGCCGACACGCATAGGTCAGCTGCTCCAGTGCCTCAAAAAGAAGAGAATTGCTCCAAGGCCATAAAAAGTAAGTTCGGTCTGACGATGGATCGACCTAATGATTCTACTCCTCATCGTCATTGGAAAAGGCTAGCCCCATTGGAAAGGGAGAATTTAGAGATGGAAATTACCGTGCAGAGTAGCTCCCAAATCGAGAAGCACATGGAGAAGTATCATGACGAGCACCTCGTGCCTGGCGACATGCACTTATTTCTGCCCGAGTAGGTATATCGTTTGCCTCCCTCCTGCACATCTCTACTCCGAGATAGCATGAAGTTCAGGATTTCATTTCCGTTCTCACCTTACGTCACGCATTTACTAAGGAGATGGGGTATTCCCCTTTTCCAGATCCGCCCTCTGTCATTGGCTCGCATCTTAGGTGTTGTGACTATATTTAGTTAAAATGGTTGGCCAATTCCTGCCTTTGATAACCTTAATTAGCTATATCAATGGAAACCATCGGGAGGTGCCGGGTTATGCTGGTTCTGCACCTCAGTTCAGGATGGTGTGTTTAAAGCCTTGGTGTCAAATTTTGGAGACTCTCCGCAAATGGAAACCATATTGGCTCTATGTGGGGGGTGGCTGACAAACGTGGAGATCCAACGGGCGTGTCTACAATCCGCAAGTTAAGCTTTTTTCTGATCTTGGTCGGTATATATCCTTGTTCTTTATCATTCTCTTCTATTATGATCCCTCATTACTTCCTTTTACTTGCAGCTTGCCCAAAGGTTGTTGAACCTAGTGTCGAGTTCATAGAACGCTTGTACACCATTTTGTGTTTAGAACCTGAATCGTATCAATGGGGAGCGCTTTCTGATTCTATCAAGTGTTACTGAGCCGGTTTACGAGTTCTTCCCCCTGATGCGAGTCTGGGATGAGTTCTTCCTGGTATGATTGTTGGTGTTTTTTGGGCGTCGGGTCGACTCGTTGTGACTTTGGTCGGCTCGACTCCTTCTTTTTTAGGTTGACTCATCAAGCCTTCCTTTGGTGTCGAATTAGTGAGGTCGGCTTTCCAATTCTGATATCATTTCGATTTGTAGTGTTTTACCCTTTTTTTTCGATCGAATTGAAGCGATGAATGTGATGGAGGAGTCCAGGAAGTATATGGCTAGTCTTAAAGCTAAGAAGTCAACCAGGGGGGGGTGGTGCAGGCAAGCGGAGGAGGTCGACCCATTTCTGGTGGTGTGCCGCCCCTCCTGAGGCCGAACTTATCGCACCCCCTTCTGCCAGTGGGGGGGGGGGGGGGGTCCATGGGCGTCCTCTTGACATTGACTGTGACCCCGAGCCTGAAGTTACTTTTGTAGGGCTCTCGTTTCTCATCCTCTGACTACCGAGCCCCAGTCTACCCAACGGTATACGCACCATACTAACGGCGGGGGGTCGTCACATGGCTTAGGTTTTAACGATGTGGTTGATCGTGCTTGGGCACCTGAATTGTATAATATGGTCTCGGGTCTTCCCTCCGAGGAGAAGTTCAGCTTTGTTGAGACCGATTTGTACCGAGATATGGGTTCCATGATGCTGCTTTGTCAAGATTTCTCAAAATTCCGACTAATTCATGCTCTACTCTAGAAAGATTGCCAAGCTCTTCAACAGAGTCATGTTGCCTGCACCAAGATTGTCCTCGATTGAGACCAGTGGATGGTGAGGGCTAAAAAATCGGATCAGTCCTTGGCCGAGGTGATGCATTCGACTGAACAGATATTTGGTGAGTTGAATGCCCTTAAGAAGAAGCACACTGAGCTCGTGAGGAGTCATGCTGAGCAGGTCGACGCGGCTTAAAAAAAGTGGAAGATGGAGGGAGTTGCCCAATACGAGGCCAAGACCATGGATCCGAGGATCAGCGCCTCCTATCTGTCCACCATGCAGAAGGCTTACGATATATTTTTGAGTTTTCCTATCTTTCGGACCTTGCTACGCACATCTCCAAGAGGAAGGCCGAGCTTGGGATGGGTTGTTCGAATGACGACATGGATGGTCCGGATGAGGAGGCCGACGAGCAGTATAGCGAGGGAGGTTTAGCCTGTGCTTGTGTATTTCTCTTGTCGGCCTGTCACTTTTAGGCGACCTGCCTATTGTTTTAGTTTGTCTTATTTGTGATTGGCTGGTTGTCATGTAATGAACTTATTATGCATGTTATAATTCTGGTCGGCTTCTTTTTCTTGACCCATTTTACCTTGTTATATTCAGTCATCTTTACCTTGAGAATTCTATTGTTGGTGGCAGCTTGGCCATTCGTTATTTTTGTTGACCTTACATTGCACTGTGGTTGGCTATGTTAGGTTGGCAAATCCCAAAGTTGGGCCGTTAGGGTGGCTCGTGGCCTTGAGATTTTTTTCGGTCTTTTTAACTCTTTTTATATAAGCTGACCATTTGTTATGTCGGTTTCATTTGATTTTTGCAGCTCGGCCATACATCATTCTTGTTCAACCTCGATGTGTGGTGGTCGACTATGTTGGATTGGCCAATCCCAAATTTGGGCCTTTGGGATGGCTCTTGGCCTTAGATGCTTTTTCGATCTCTTTAATATGTTTATTGGGTCGACCATGTGTTAGGTCGACTTCGCTTTATTTGGGTTTTCGGGTTCCTCTTGGTTATTTTCCTTGATATATCCTTAGTTTTTATGGAATGTTTTGAAAGTCTTGAGTTGACTCATTTTCTTTAGAAATTATTCCTTGGGCGTGCATCTGAAGTACGGTGTTGCTCTGATGGGCTCGACCTTTTTAGTGAGGTCGGACTATGTTGGTCGGCTCAACACCACTTTTTTTTGTGTGTGTTGACCTGGGGAGGTCGTCTTTGACAGACCCACTCTTTGGTAAACCTGTTCGATCGACCTGTTGAGGTGAATACATATTGTCCATGTTTCGTAGAAAACTATATGCTCAAGAAAAAATGAAATTCTATTAATAATACTTTTTGAGGTACACTACGTTCCATGGGTGCGACATCTTTTTACTGTTGAGAAGTTATAACTTGTTAGGCGCCGTGTAAAAGGGTCTCGGCTCTTCGAAATGGTCCTTCCCACTTTGGTTTGAAGGTCCCTTGATTTATCCCTAGGATGCGTTTGAGGACTAAGTCGCCGACCTTGAAGCTCCTCTCTCTTACTTTGGATTTGTAATACCACTTGCTTCTTTGTTTATAGATAGCATTCTTCATTTCAGCCTCTCTCCTTTTTTTCTTCCAGGAGATTGAGTTCGGTTCTACCTGCCAGGTTATTTTTCTTTTTCGGAGTGTGTTATTCGATATGATGGGGTGCTAATCAAGTTGATCCCCCATTTGGTGAAAGGGCACGACGAGTATATTGGATTTTAGAGGCTCAGCTGGGAAGTTGATCTGAGGTGCAAATATTTGACATTTTTCACATTTTCTAACTTTTGACATTGCATCTTTCTTTAGGTTCGACCAGGAGTATCCTTGCCGGATGAGCTTGTGAGCCAACGATTGTCCTCCTTCATGGTTCCCGCAAATGCCTTCGTATACTTCCTTCAGTGCATGTTCGGCATCTTGCTCACTTAAACATCTGAGTAAGGGGACCGAGTATCCTCTCTTGTAGAGCCGTCATTCCAACATGGTGAATCGAGCTAACTTGGTTCGTATCGATCGGGCTTCAGTTCTATCTTCAGGAGAATTCCTTCTCTAAGGTAGAGCGGGAATGGTTTCATCAAATAGCTTTTCTCTACTTGATTCTCTTCGATCTGCTCGGCTTGACTTGCTGAGTAAGCTACAATGGTGTTAAGTGCCATCGTGGAATGGTGGTTAAATGTTACAGTGTTCAGCTCCTCAATTCCTAAACACGACTCAAGCTTGGCAAGGGAATTAACTGGGACGTTATCATTTCATTGTACATGAATTATCTCGATCTTGAAACCAGCGAGCCGTGCTTTGGTGAGCTCTAGGTTTATTGCCATTGTAGGTTCTTTGGTCTCGTATTCTCCGTTGATCTGGTTAACAACTAGTTGGGAGTCACTGTGGATCTTTAAGTTTTTTATCCCCATGGAGGATGTTGTTTCGAGCCCAGCTAGGAGAGTTTTGTATTCATCTTTGTTATTGGTCGATGGGAACTTAAAATGGACGGTCAAGCGGAATGACTTATTTTTAAAGCTGATCGGTACTATCCCAACACCTGCTCGGCCGGTGGTCAATGACTCATCGATATACAGGTGCCATTGTTCGGCCTCAGCTGGAATTGATTCGACAACCGGCATAAACTCGGCTATAAAGTCAGTGAGGGCTTGTCCTTTGATTATTGTTCTTGACTCATAAGTTATATCTAATTGTTCTAGCTCGACATCCCATTTGATCATTCACACAGATGTGTCTGGTCGGTGCATAATCTGTTTCAATGGAAAATTAGTCAATACTACTATCCGATGCTCCAAGAAATATGGGCGCATCTTTTGTGAGGAAATGATGAGAGCATAAGCCAATTTTACCATGGTCGAGTACCTTAGCTCAGTATTATGCATAACATGGCTCATGTAGTACATTGGATGTTGTCCGAATTCGCCAGATAGCACGAGTGTCGAGCTGACCGCCACTGCCAAAATTTCCAAGTAGAGATACAAAGGCTTCTCCTTGGTTGGTTTTTGTAGGGTCGACACATTTTCCATGCACTTATTTAGCTCCTTGAAAGCTATCTAACATTCTGGTGTCCATTTTAAGTTGTTGTTCTTTTTGATTGCTTCAAGAAATGATTTCACTTGTCTGCTGACCTGGATATGAAGCGATTCGGGGTGGCAATTTTGCCGGTGAGGCTCTGTACTTGTTTCATATTTTGGGGAGATTCTAATTCGGTTATCGCATGAATTTTGTTAGGGTTGTCTTCGATGCCTCTTTGGCTCACCATATAACCTAAGAATCTTCCGGATCCAACTCCGAAGGAACATTTTTTTGGGTTTAACATCATGAGGTAAACACGTAAAACTAAGAACATTTTATTAAGATCATCAATGTGATTGGACAAGTAAAAAGATTTGACAAGCATATCGTCTACATAGACTTCCATAGTTTTTCCTATTATACTAGCAAACATCTTGTTCACAAGGAACTGATAAGTGGCTCCGACATTCTTCAAGCCAAACGGCATCATGGTGTAGCAGTAGAGGCCTCGCTTCGAATAGAATGACGTATGCTCTTGGTCGTCCACTGGTTGTACAAAGTTTGTTTGTTCATACAGGCAGCGTGCTTATAGTAGTCAGAATTGTGCCTTCCATCCAATTCGTACTGTCCAAGTGCATCGACATCTGGTTATAACCCGAGTATACATCCATGAAACTCATCAGTTCGAGCACGGCAGTGGCGTTGACCATGTAGTCGATGTGGGGAAGTGGATAGTTGTCCTTGGGGAATGCTTTGTTAAGGTCCGAGAAACCTATGCATAGCTGCCATTGGCCGGTCCATTTCTTGACGAGCACAGGGTTGGATACCCAGACACGATATCAGACCTCTCGGATGAACTTGTTATCCAGCAGCTTCACTACTTCTGATTTCAATGCATCGTATTGGTCTGGGCCGAGCTTCCTCCTCTTTTAAATAACCGACCTAAAATCCTTATCAATGTTGAGCCTATGACAGGCTTGTTCAGGATCGATACCTTGCATGTCATCATGCGTCCAAGCAAAGACGTCCTAGTCTGCCTTCAAGAAGCTTATCAACTAGGATCGGGTAGGTTCTTGGAGATCGTGTCCAACCCATAGCTTCTTACTCCGGTCGAGCTCGTCGACTGAGACCCAATCTAAGTCTTCGAATGGCTCAACATGTGTAGCCTTTATCTTCAAACTCAACTTTCGAGGATCCAACTTGTCTTCACCCATTCTTTTTTCTTTCTACTCGGGGTTCGCTGTTTCTTCCAAACTCCTAAATTATTTGTTCTTTTCCTGGTCTCCGGCCTCGATCTTATCTAGGTCGACATTTTTGTGGTTGTCTTTGACAATGGTGGTCTTGATTGGTGCACTTTATTTGTCTTTTGCATAAGCCTTTTCACTATTCGGCTCGACCCCCACCAGCTCGGCTTTCGTGTTCAACCCTTATTCAGGATTTAATTCTTTCTCTAATTCTTTTCTGCTCGGCATGTAGGTCAGGTGTTTGGCTTCAAACATAAGAGTTAGTCCATCTGTGTCTTTGTTGTGTTCCTCATTGTTTGCGGGTTCGGGTCGATTCGGCTCTTTGACGGCCATGTCCTTCAAAATTAGATCGCTGGGCTCATCACCTCTCAGCTCCTCAACTAGCTCGTCCCTTCTTGAAAGTTCGACCATGTTTATCTATCTTGGTCTGATCGACCAGTTACACTCTCGAGCAGCCACTTGATCACCTCGGTGTTCGCACTCTCCGAAGGCACCTGGGAACTTAATTGAATAGTGGTAGAATAACATTGTTCCCTTGAGATCATATAGGGCTGGTCTACTGATGAGAGCATTGTAAACACTTGGAACGTCGATCACTTTGAAAGTTGTGAGAATTGTTCTCTTTTCCTCGCCCATGCCGAATTCGACAGAAAACTTTACTTGAAATAGAGTTTGCAAATAGTTGCCACTTATTCCTCTGATTCAATGGTCACATGGTTCGAAGTACACTCTAGGTACCCTCATTCTTCGAAAGGCCGATAAGTAAATTAACCTTGCGTATGCACCAATATCCACTAGGACTCGGTGTGTTCGGATCCCTAGAATGGTTACGATAATAACAAGAGTTTATGAATGGGGGTCATCGAGGAGGGCTGCATCAGATTCGTAAAATGTAAAAGATGACACGTACTTATCCTCCTCTTCTGGCTAGTCGTCAAAGTGAAAGATGTCAGACCTCATGACCCTCATTTTTGAATCGAATTCCTTGCCTCCCTAATGAGGATCTTCCTTTCTCGATTTGAGATCTCCTCTCATGCTCGGCTAGTGTTGATGAAAGTTAAGATCTCTCTTGGTGCTCCAGCTCCGGCTGCTGGGGGTGGGGTGGCTGATTATTGCCTCTCCGTTCTTGCCGAGCTTGGTGATTTTTAGAGAAAGGAAATAAGTTCCGATCATCACAGACCTTGATCAGAGCACGAACCAAGTCATGACACTCCTCCGTGTTGTGCCCGATTGACCCGTGATACCTACAAAATCCTTTTTTATCGAGTAGAGAAGGATCTTTTTTTATTGGCCGAGCTGGGAGGAGAGTATCCAAATCCTTGAATCGTTCAAACATTGTGGTAGCCGCTAGAGATTAGACTTCGTTGTACTCAGCTAGAAGGTTAGTATGCTTTTCTTGCAGAAGTATCTTCGTAGTTGTTTGAGAGCTCAGGTTCTTATCGTTTTGTCAAGCAGGCTTGTGATTCTGTGGAAATGATATGATTGGGGCGGCCATGTTCTGTTCGGATACAATGTAGGATACGACCAAATCTAGGAAATTTTGGAAAGTCTGAGGATCCTGGTGGTTATTTATCCATTTGAAAAAGGAGATGTCGGACAATCCGTTCTGAGCCGAGATGAGCAGCGCTTTGTCACCACATGGCTGAGACTCCGAGACCTATTTCATTAACCGAGCTATGTAGCTCTTCAAATATTTGTTCGGCTGCTACACGATGGTGGCGATAGCTCTTTTAGGCACAACTGTGGCCTTGGGGACCATGAAATACCCTCTAAAAGAGGATCTCAATTGTGGCCAGGAGCAGATCGAATGGTGTGGTAGTGACCGATACAACATTAATGGAGCTTCATCCAGTGTCATGGATAATATGCAGCATCGGTACGTGTCTAACGTGCCGAGCATGTCCATGTAATTCTAATAGTGGCTTAAATGTGAATCAGGGTCACTATTTCCTTTGTAGAGTGCAATAGAGGGGATTTTCAATTTGCCATACAGTGATTCTGAAAGGAGTTGGATAGATAGATGGGATACATCATCGCAGGCCGAGCTAATCATGGTCGAACGCGAGATTAGGAAAGTGTTTTGGATCAGATGAGCAGTTTGCTTAGCCTCGAACTCAGTTATTCGTTGCTTCAGATATTGCAGCTTGGCCGATTCGTCATTTAGTTTTTATTGTGGATGCACGCTTATATTAATGTTGCTTCTGCTATTGACCAACCTTGTGGGGAGATCCTCTGGAGCCTTACTGTATGGATTTCTAAGTCGATCAAAACATTTTGAGGTGAGGAGAAAGTGAGACGTCGTGCAATGGGAGGTCGATCGAGCCTGCTCTTGGCATTCAGCTCGGCCTCCTCATCCAACTTTCTTTTCCCATTTTTTCTGGATATATCTCGAGATGGGTCCGATTTCGAATGCTTTTTGAGGAGGTAGGCATTCTTGTGGTTGCCGACCACACCTTCCGGTGTCAAGATTAGTTTTGCGGCTTTCTTCATCATTTCTTTGAATTCTTTAGCAAAGGCGGGGTGCTACATGAATGATCGCACCTGATCTGGGACGAGCTCGTTTGGACCCGAATGGACAGTCTTTTCTTGATGTTCTTTTCCAAGGTTTCTTCTCGAACTTTTTGAAGGACTCATGGTGACAAAGAGATTCCAGAATTCCCCCTCTCCGTTTATTTTTATTACAAACCTCAACCACGATGAGGGCTGACGACCAGCTCCTCACGAAAATACAAAAACCAGATATACAAAAACACAAAAACAGGAAAAATTGGAAGAGCTGATTGAGCGAGTGGAACTGCAGATCATAAGGAACCTTCTTCTAGCATCATTTTATTTAAGCTAAGAGTAGCCTAACCAAATACCATATGAAAAATAAGGAGATCAGCATCAAACAAGTAAAGAATGAGTAGGGAAAAGTGCATGACTTTTATTCCTGAAATTTGGGTCGGATCCTCTTTACAAGTATTAATCCTCTTGATACAAGATTTCTCTCTCTAAAACTCTCTATGCGTTTCTCTCTCCAGAGTTGAGATCTCTTCTTTCTCTCTTAGAGAGGCTATTTATAGTTTTCCTTCCAAACTCTAATTGGACACGTTTCACCACCTTAGCGGTCACTGGCTTACTTGGTAAAAAAGCTAACCAAAACCATACCTCTAATTGGACACATGGTGATACTTCATTGACCATCAATCCTTTTTTGAGTCGGGGTAGTTAAACTTTATTACGTCTTTTCTGACGCCTCCAAGCCGCTCTCATTTCGAGCCGACCCTTCCTCATGGTCGATTAGTCTTGGCCGAACCATTTTTATCCTTCGAGCCTTCCCCCAATTAGAGACAAGGGGTGAACAGATTTGGTCTTTCTTATGAGCATCTGATTGATCCGGATGATTCACGGGTGACTTACCTAGTCAAACAAACAAAAATTCCTAGTCAGTTGCATATGTCCTGGTCGGTCGACGCGCGCCTTGTCGGCCGGTTGGTGCTGAGTGTGCCTGGTCGGCCGGGTGCGGCATGCTCTACTCGGCAGGTGGGCTGGCGCACTCCTGGTCATATTGTCGGGCGTTGTGCGCCTAGTCATCCGTTCGGCACCAGTGTGCCTGGTTCACCACGTACGGCGTACCCTTCTTGGCAAGTTGGCCAATGCGTGCCTTGTTGGCTGGTCGAGCATTAAACGCCCGGTCGACCGATCGGTGCGAGTTCGCTTGGTCAGCTGGGTGAAAAATTTCCATGCTCGGCAGGTTGGCCAGAGCGCATCTGGTCAGTTGGTCAACGTCGAGTGTGTCTGGTCAGCCGGGTGCGGCGTGCCTTGCTCAGTAGGTTGACCGGCGTGCACCTAGTTAGCTGGTCGAGCGTTACACGCCTGGTCGACACGGATGTACCGAGTGCGCCTTATCGGCCGAGTGTGGCGTGCCCTGCTCGGCAAGTCGGTGCCAAGTGCGCCTGGTTGGCTAGTCGGGCGTTGCGCACCTAGTCGGTCGGTCGGCACCGAGCACAGCGTGCCCAACCCAGCAGGCTAGCCGATGCGCACATTGTCATCCAGTCGGTGCCGAGTGCGGCGTGCCCTGCTCGGCAGGTCGGCCGAGGTGTGCTTGGTCGACTGGCAGGCACCGAGCGTGCATGCAATGTGGTCGGTCAAGACATGTCATTGTCGGTGGTTTATGGGCACAATAATCTTTTTGATAGGCACGACGATTTAGATGATAAGCACGATAACTTAGGTGATAGGCACGGTGGCTTAGGTTTTTTACCAGACAACGTGTAATAGCTCGACAATCTAAGGCGTTCCGGGTCAGCCTCTTGCGTATCCGGTGGTTACGCATTTGAATCAGGTAATCCCTTAAATATTCTCGACCCGAATCCAGCCATGTGCCATCTTTATTCTTAATATGGTCATCCAGGTCAGGTCGACTATCAACAAAATGAATTTTTATAATCATAACAATCACTTAGCGATTTAAAAGTAGAGTTCCAACAATTGGGCACATTAATAGAATTTTTTCTAGCATGCAAATTGTTGTTCTTGCAATATTTGTACCATATGTTGCACAAATTGAACTACTTTGAAATATAATATATTGCCATCTTAATCAGAACAATTTCACTTCTCAAAGAAGTTAAACCGTTTTGAACACATAAATTTAAAATATAACAAATGCGTCTAATATAAAAAAAATTACCACTAATAGAAGGTTGACAAATTGCTTTGAGATAGTATAAACAAGCCGTATTAGCAGTGGCATTATCGAAAGAAATTGGAAATATTTTGTTAATTGAACCAAACTTAAATTAAGAAAGTGTGAGTTTGTGCGAAATATTAACCGCATTATGCTCACTACTGAACTCTTTTAAAGTAACCAAACATTTTGCAAAAGTTCAAGAATTATCATACCAATGACAAATAATCATATAATTTTATTTCCATGAAAATAATCCGTTCAAATATTCAAACATATTGAGACTTTATGTGACACATTAGCAAAATCAAAACATAAATTTATATTCACCAACAACCTTTTCAAGATCATGCGTAATTGTATTACGTGAAACTTTTAAGAGATTAAAAGTAAACTTCATTAAATCTTCATAATAATCATTATCAGAAAAACTAAAAGGAAGACACACATAACTGACATAAATTTTTGAAAAAATTCTTATATACTTTACTTCGGTATATTAAAATAAGGAACTCGTACCTTGACTGCCAACGGCGGTAGATGAAGTTTGAAGTTTAGTTGTGTTTGTGAGCTCTCAATGCCTATTTTATCGGGATTCTTCGAGTTCATATGTGCCCTCCTCATCTCGTTGTCAGTATTTCGAACACTAAAGGCGTAGTGATTCATACAATAATTGTATTGGTGACGAATTTTACCATTGATCTTCGCTTTTGTGAACTGACAAGTGAAGATGGTGAATTTAAGAGCCGTTTTTCTTCGTTGCGGTTGGGGTATACCACCACCTCTACCTTCCTCGTCTTCTTACACATAATCATCAAAATTGCTTGGGTTTTCCTTGACCGAGATCGTCGAAGGGTAAATTATCGAAAGTATAATCGTCAGTAACTGAATGTTCAATTGATCGACTCCCTTTACGATCACTCATTTCCCTAATAGGACGAAATTAAAATGACATATTAATTGGATTAAAAAAATAGTATAGAAACATACAAAGTACTCAATTTGTACTTTCTAATTTTATTATATTTATAAGAAAGTATTATTAGTAATATAAATGCAGAGGCAACATCTAAGTTGCACCGACTCGGACACAACTCGGGATATATGAGACAACACACATGGGAATACGCTTATTTAAAAAAAAAAGGGACACGATACAACTCAAACACATTTATAATATCATAATTTTTAATATATTTATTTCCTATAAATATATTGAATTGTACTCATTTTTATTTCAGTTAATCATATAAAATAATTACAAACTCATTCACAACAATTAATGAATCTCAAAATCTCAAGTATAAGGAAAAGAGAATAATTAAAATTAAAAAAAAAAATTTTTGAACAAATCTTTCGGAAATGTGTGGGGACCATATCTCCACGTGCTGTCTTGTGTCCGCTATCAAAATTTTTTCTTTTAAAAAAATAAAACATATGTCCGACGAGCTTACAAAGTCAAAAATGAAATATTCGTATATCATGTCATCGTTTTATATATATCATGTCATCGTTTTATATATATATATATATATATATATATATAGGATTGGGTTCAAATGAGAACCCCGTCATTATATGTGAATTTAGGGACTAATTCTGGCCTTAGATCTAATATTGCACAGTGCAATTATATGTCCAGGTTCATTGTGCTTTTTACACAGTACTGTAGTGCTAAAATCAGTCCAATTTTTTTTAATTTAATTATATATATATATTTTTTACGTTTTAAAACATGCAATATGTATCTTAAATTGTAGATCTTGAGAATGTGATTAATTTGATATATATTTCATTCAAAACGAATAAAATTTGAAAAA
>BMAC01000180.1:806122-876510 GCA_014905375.1 Phtheirospermum japonicum
CCCACCCCCTTATGATGAATTGTATATCTGGATGTGTTAAGTTTGTGATAATGAGATTGATGATGATTGTTGGCTAGATCTTATGGGTCTAGAGCCTAAATTCATTTAGAACCATCAATTGGATTGCCAATTGGTCGTGGAGATGATTCGAAACTCTAGAACCCTTGTTTTCTCAAATCTTTTCAAGAGTTTTGATTTCTTTGTTCTTCGTTTAAAGCAACATAATGATTCTAAGTGTTTAGAATAGGTCTTTATTGTTATATTCTTATTCTTGAAAACAAACACAAAAGGAACCTCCAATTAGTTTTCCTCCAGAGAATCGACTCGGTTCAACTTGCCAACCTACAAGCGAATTCGTACTCTTGCGAGCAAGATTTCAAGCTTTGACAAAGTTATTGATAAAAATAGGTGCGGAAAGTTCGAATCATTGCTCATTTGTCTCTTTGTGACTTGGTATTTATTACTACAGGCTCAACATAGTTGTATACAAGTGGAATTCAAACATGAGGTCTTTAATCTCAAGAACTCACACTACACCAATGCTATAACTTGCAATTGTTTAGTCCATTTTAAGAATATGATAGGTGTAAAATCTATTCAACAACCTCAGAACGGCCCAAGCCCATCAAAGATCCACCAAAATGCTCCAGCCCACAAGACAACTCACACATGCAAACGTCACTAAAGCCAGTTGACATGAAAACTTCAGCTCCAAGCATGAGCTACGTCCAACAAATTTTTGTTATAAGGTGGTGCTCCTATGCACGTGTACATAAGTAGAATAGAGCTAGAGATAGAAGTCAATTAACACAATTCAATTTCATTAACCCTTTAGAATGAATATTTGAATTACAGGTCATTGATTAAATGCACTTGTTGTAATCGTATATGTAATTTTGCTATTGCACTCTGTAATGTCCTTCAATCTGATTATGTTATAAAAGTCTTGATCGGTCTTCATGATTCGTATGAACCACCTATTTGGAGTTGTTGGAGAAAGATAAAGGTTGCAAGGAGCTGAACAACCAAAACAGAAAAGAGTAAACATGGCTTTTCTTATTATTCATAAATGTCTTATTGATTACATATATAATGCTAAACCCTAGTTGAAGACCTAGCTGCGGCTATATGAAGATGAAACGTTTAAAAGACATGAGACGTTGATAAACCTACACCTATACACTTGGATAAAGGATGCTGATCACTTCCAGTACATGCCAATGCATGACAGCTTGCATGAAGCTGTATAAACATCCAAAAGAAGATAAAAACAAGAGTGAGCTGACTATATGGATGAGTAGGCAAGTTGCTGACTGGATTATGAAGTCTGGATTATAGACTTAGTTTCTAACTCTAACACACACACCCTCAATCCAAAACCGGTGAAGATGTGATTTTCAGCTTGTTTCTGAACCAAATGAAGGATTGTTTTCTCAATGGTTTTGTAAGAACATCTGCAACTTGATCAATGGATGGAACATGTTGAACATTGAGAATTCCTTGACTGGCCTTTTCTCTTATAAAGTGACCATCCAACTCCACATGCTTAATTTTTGAATGCAAAACTGGATTAGCAGCAAGAGATTCAGCTCCAATGTTGTCTGTCCACATTATTGGAGTGATTCTAGGAGGAGTACGAATTTCAGCCATAAGATGTTTTGTCCACATCACTTCCGAGGCACAGTGAGACAAACTTCTATACTCAGCCTCTGTGCTTGATCTTGACACTGTGGTTTGCTTTTTGGAACACCAAGAAACCAGGTTATCACCTAAGTAAACACAAAAACCTGTTATAGACCTCCTGCCATCAATGTCAGTTGCCCAATCAGCATCAGAGGACCCAATCAACCTGCTGGTCTTTGAATTTGTTAGAGATATACCAAGGGTTGGTGTACTAGCTATGTATCTGAGCACTCTCTTGATAGCTTCCCAATGAGTATCCAGGGGGCATTGCATAAATTGACCTCAGTTTATTCACACTAAAGACAATGTGTAAGATATTGTAATCCAACAATGATGCTCCTGTATAAAGTCTTATCACCAATTGGAGTACCAAAAAATTTGGACAGGTGAGGAGATGATATCATAGGAGTGATGGAGCCTTTGGCATTTGACATGCCTGCTTTGAGTAGCAGATCCTTAATATACTATTTCTGACACAAATGCATTCTTGTTCCAGTGTGTGTAACCTGAATACCCAAGAAATGATTCACAATACCCATGTCTTTGAGTGAGAAGGTTGAATCTAGAAGCCTAATGAGATAGGTGATTTCATTGTTGTTGCTGCTTGTGATCAAAATATCATCAACATAGATCAAGAGAATAGTGTAAGACTTAGGAGTAGCTTGTAGAAAAGAGAGCTATCAGATTGGGAAGATTGAAAGCCTAGTTTTATCAGAACATGCTTAGGCTTAGAGTACCAAACCCTTGGTACCTGTTTTAAACCATACAAAGCTTTGTGCAATTTGCATACTAAGTTCTGATTGCCTCGTTCAAACTCTAGTGGTTGTTGCATGTAAATAAGCTTAGTTAATTCACCATTGAGAAATGCATTGTTAACATCTAACTATCTCACTTTCCAACCACAAGCGACATCTATGGACAAGATTATTCTGATGGTGACAAGTTTAACCACTGGGATGAATGCCTTCTCATAATCAAAGTCAGGAGTCTGAGTGCACCCCTTTGCCACAAGCCTTGCTTTATGCCTAACAACTGAACCATCAGCACCTCTCTTGAGTTTATAAATCCATCTACAACCAACCAATATTTTCCAAGGAGGAGGGAGGTGATCTTCCAAGTTTTATTCTTGTAAAGGGCACTGAGATCAGAGATCATGGCCTGATGCCAATGTTTGTTGAGAAGAGCTTCTTTCAAAATCTTGGGTTCTTATTCAGACTTTACCAGTACAGTATACACCTTAGGCGTCAGGTGACCTGTTTTAGCTCTTGTCTGCATAGAATGAGTATTAGTAGCAACATGTGGTGCAAAAATAGAAATAGATCATGCTTGATCATTTTCTAAATGTGGCAACTGTACTGTTAAGGGGATTGTAGTGTGAGAGATTGAGGTTGTATGTGGTGAGGTTGGAGATTGGTTCCCAGTAGGTGTGTTTTTGGAATTTGTTGAATGCACAGATGAGGGAGACTGATTGGTGAGTTGTTAATTTGGTATAGAGGGTAGAGCGGAGTTAGGAGAGGTGGTAGGGGTCTGTGGGATTGAGGGATTGACTTGTGAAGCAGGAAGGGAAGTGAGGGTTGTATAGAGAGGTGAGAACACTGGTGAGTTTAATGAAGAGACATTTTGAGACACTGAAGAAGTTGACTTAGAAAAAGGAAACTGATCTTCAACAAAGATGACATGCCTATTCATTATTGTCTTTCCAGAGGGAAGCATGACTTTATACCCCTTATATCCTTCACTATGCCCTAGGAAAGTTGAAGGAACAGCTCTAAACTCTAGCTTGTGCTTATTATAGGGTCTCACATGTGGTTAACACAAGCATCCAAAAACTTTTATAGTGGAGTAAATAGGCTTGTGACCATACAAGATTTGAAAAGGAGATTTATATTGTAGCTGTTTACTAGGGGTTCTATTAATAATGTGTATAGCAGTATGAAAAGCTTCCATCTAGTAGGAGCTAGGTACTTGAGAATGTGCTAACAGAGACAAACCAACCTCAATTACATGCCTATGTTTCCTCTCAGATATTCCATTCTGTTGAGAGGTGAAGGGACAAGAAACCCTATGAATAATCCCTTTATCTTGCAAATATTTAGATAGGCTTCTATATTCCCCACCCCAGTCACTTTAAACTGCTTTGATTTTTGCTGAAAAATTGATTTTCAATCAAGGTTTGAAAGTGCAGAAAGGCTTGAAAAGCTTCAGATTTAGTTTTGAGAAAGTAAATCCAGGTAAATTTGGTAAACTGGTCAATGAACACAACATAGTAGAGACTGCCATTAGTGAACTTCAGAGGAGAAGGCCCCCACAGATCAGTATGAATCAAATCAAAAGGATGCATAATCACAGCAGAAGACTCTTGAAAAGGTAGTTTATGAGATTTGGATTGCAAACATGCATTATAAGGAGAGCTAGCAAAATCTTTATTAGAAAAAGGTATATTACAATCCTTAAGAACTTTTATTACAACATCATTGGCAGCATGACCTAGCCTATAGTGCCATATATTTAGGCCTACTTTCTTCTTGGAAACAGAAAAGCAACAGGATGGCTTGATAGCATTATTCTTAAAAGATGGCTGACAGGAAGGAGAAGATTGATAGTTTGAGGTTTGCACTTGGCAGAGATCAAATTTATAGAGACAATCACTAAGTTTCACTTGTAGTAGAGTAGCCCCCGTGGCTTGATCCTTGACAAAACAAACAAAAGGACGAAACTCAAAAAATACTTTATTATCCTTAGCAAACTTAGACACACTCAAGAGGCTTTTAGTGATACTAGGGACATAAACAAGATTATTAAGTTGAAATAGATGTTTAGAGACAGGATAGGAGGATTTAACAGTGGATTTGCCAATATTAGAGATGAGCAAACCTGCTCCATTACCCAAATGTAGTTGACTTGGTCCTTGATATTCAAATGCAACATTGAGATTTTCAAATTCTGGAGTGACATGAACAAACATGCTCCATTACCCACGACCAGTGTTCTAAAAGGCAGTGCCTAGGCGTGAGGCACGGGGAAAATGCCTCGCCTAGTGCCTAGGCGTGTAAAAAAGCGGTCAACCTATTTTGTTGACCGCCTAGGCGCACCTAGGCATGTTTAGGCGTGAAAAGGCGCATGTTTTTTAGATGAGTAACTTGATTTTTTTTAATTTAGCCAAATATTACAAAATCTATATGACATCAAAAAATTATCAAATAATTAATATTTTGCAAAAACTATTATAAGAGCGTCTTATGAAGACGATCAAACTTTTACAGTAAGATTTCATGTTTTTATTGTGATATTCATACTTTTCAAAAAAGTGTGAATAGTTATTTTGCAAAGTATGATTTTATACATTAAAAGTATAACTTATGATTTGCAAAGTATGATACTCTTACATGAGATCGTTAATAGTACGTTGATTTTGTATAAATAATTAGTATTTAACTAACTATATTGAGAAATATGTAGATAAATTTGTTAAACATATTTTTTTTTTAATAATTTTAACAATATAATAAATAAAATAATAAAGAAATTGACAACGCCTTTTCACACCTAGGCTTCGCCTAAGCGCGCCTAGGATTTCAAGGCTTGAGGCTTGGCATTGCCGCCTTGCCACGCTTCACGTCTTTTTGAACCTTGACCACGACTGATTATTTCTGTGATTTGAAAAAGTTCCTTTGTTGAAATTTTGACTCCTAGAGGAGTTGAAGCCTTGTGATGTCTGAGGAGTGAAATTAGGGTCCATTCTATAATAACACTTAGAGGCAGTGTGATTTGTGTAAACACATATCCGACAAGCAACCTTGATATTGTTGTATCCTCTTCCTCCTCTACCTCTGGTGCCTCCTCTTCTACCACTTCCTTTATTAGAGTATGCTCTCTTCCTCTAGCATTGCTATTATTGATGTTGGTGTTGCTCCAGCTGCCATTTTCCTTTCTTGACTATCCATGAACAGCCATATCTGTAGGTATAGGAGTTGATTCATCAAATTGAGGGTTATGGCTTCTATTCTGGATTCAAAGCTTAAAAGTAGACCACTAGCATCCTTAAAGCTCCACTTTTCAGGACTTGAGGTGATGGTGACAACCACTGGATCATATTCACTACCTAGACCGGTTAAGGCATGAAGCAATTGATCAAAATCTTCAATATTGTGCCCAGAAGCAGCTAGATTATCACAGCACACTTTAACCTTGTTCAAATACTCTCTCATTGACATATTGCCTTTCTTCATAGTCTGCAATTGTATCCTGTACTGCATTGTTTTTGCTCCAGATTGAGCTGCAAAATTAGCTTCAAGAGTTCTCCACACCTCATGACTTGTAAAGAGATCAACCATCAAAATAAGGGCACTTTCTGACAGAGAGGAGAGTAGCCATGAGGCCAACAATTGATCTTGTCTCTGATAGGTTTAAAAATTGGGATTAAAAATAATGAGCCCCTCCTGGTTCTGGACAACCTTTGGTGGAATCTCAGTGGTGCCATGTAGGTAGGACTCAAGACCTAAACCTGTAGCTGCATCTAGTATTTGTTGCTTCCAAACAAGATAATTGTTTTCATTGAGTTTAGATAAGCTGATGCTAAGGTTGGATTAAAACATTTTGAGAGTGAGACACTGTAGGAGTTTGCACATTGACTGTGTTTGTGGCTGTATTAATCTCGGGTGTGGCTACAGTTTCAGCCATTTATAGCTGAGATGAAAAGAGCCAAAAGAATAAAAGAAAAAAGGTGAAAAAGACTCATCAGAATCAGGCCCTAGACCTGCTCTTGATATCATGTTGGAGAAAGATAAAAGCTTCAAGGAGCTGAACAACCAAAACAGGAAAGAGTCAACATGGCTTTTCTTATTATTCAGAAATGTCTTGCTGATTACATATATATTGTTAAACCCTAGCTGAAGACCTAGCTACTGTTATATGATGATGCAACGGTCAAAATACATGAGACGTTGATAAACCTACACCTATACACTTTGATGAAGGGTGCAAACCACTTCCAGTACATGCCAATGCGTGGCAGCTTGCATGAAGCTGTATAAACGTCCAAAAGCACATAAAAACAAGAGTAGAGCTGACTGGATGGATAAGTAGGCAAGTTGCTGACTGGATTATGAAGTCTGGATTATAGACTTAGTTTCTAACTCTAACAGGAGTCAGCTGTTGTTAAACTCTCCTCGTCTATCCTTGGCTTGAGTGTACAATCTCTTACTTTAAGAAGAATCTCATAGAGGCTTAACTAAATTTTTTAAACACTCTTATCACCTATGGAAATTTGGCTAAGCAGAATCACTCAAAATACAATGCATCAATGGATAAGAGAAGACTTTTTTCTCTCACTGTGGATTTACTGGTCACACTATTGATAAGTGTTTCTAGGTGATTGGATATCCTCTGGTTGGAAAGGACCTACGGGCCCTAGATCTGCATCATTTGGTTCCACTGCTAATGTTATGTAGACATATCCGGTTATTACTTAGAATTCAGGACAATCTGATGTGCCTCAAGATATTTCTAATAACTTTGTATTCTCTGCTAAAATGGTTAAAAGGTTTATGGCCTTTGCAAAGGAACAAACTCCTAAGCAAGTTCATACTGTTGCAATTTCAATCTGATGTGCCTCAGGATATTTCTAATAACTTTGTATTCTATGCTGAAATGGTTAAAGGTTTCTGGACTTTGCAAATGAACAAACTCCTAAGCAAGCTCATACTGCTGCAATTTCAGTCTCAGGCATGTTGTTTTCATAGTTTTAGTGGTGTTGAAAGTATCAACGGGTTCATGGCTTGGTATTATCTGAAATCGATTCAATTGAAGGATTCAATGTGTTTCAAGCTTGGAAAAATAAAAGGGAAATGAAAATAAAGCAATTAAACTAACTAAAATAATCTAGAAATTGAAATAACAAGTAGATCGGATGCATCGGTCGTGTGCCTTAATTGAAAATGCAAGCAAATAAAGGAAATAAGCAAAAACAAGCATTGTTTCACCAAGTACAAGCATGCATGCACAAGGTACAACTATGCATAAAATCCTAAATAATGCAAATTAACATAAATTGAAGGCATGGATGTAAAGAGAAATGGAAATTGACGAGAAAGTTCAAAACTTTAAGGAAAATAACAAGCAACAAAACCTAGATCTAAGATTTAACCTAAAACTATGCATGAAAATAAAATTGCAAATAAAGCATAGGGAAAACTTGAAATCAAGACTATCTAAGACTTGATCTATGATCTAGATGTGTCACTCATCTAGATTCCATATCTAATTCTTAAGATCTAACATGAATTCAAGGTTCTAAGGCAAAAAGCATAAAATGAAGAACAAGCATGGAAATGAAGAGCAAAGCATGAAATTAAAGCATAAAACATTAAATTGAAAGGAAACTTACTTGAATTAAGAAATGAAACAAAGCTTGAATGTAATTGTAATCAAAGTAACAATCCAAAGGAGTATTTGGATTCTTCTTAGGTTTACAAACCCAAGGCCAAGCATGAAAGTAAACCTAAATCTAGAAATGAAAATACATCAAAACTTGAATTTGAATCTAAAACCTAAGAAAAGAGAATTATCCAATAGCTTGAGAGTAGTTTTGATCCCCAAACCCAAGTTAGGGTTGGGAAGGGAGTTGTTATCTTCATCGGTGCAAGATGTAGGCTTTATATAGTTGTTTGTAGGGGCAAAAACGTCAAAAATACCAAAAATCCCGCAGCCCTCAGCGTTGTCGTCGATCGACTGCAGGGGGTGTTGATCGACTGAAGGGCAGTCGATCGACTGCTCTGCTGCAAGACGTTAGCCTCTGCCCGGCAGTCAATTTCGGGACTTTTCAGTCAATCCGGCAGTCGATTTTTGGCTTTGCAGTCGATCCTGGATGCTTTTGGGTCAAATTTCTCATTTTTCGATCCAAATCGTCCGCCGAGCGAATATAATCCTTTTAGCCACCTAACCTACAAAACTAGAATTTGAGCTTAAAACCCAAAAATATCACAAACATCTCACATATTATACGCTTAAAGCCAAAAAGAAGATAAACGAGAAAAGTCCTAAAACCTACTCAAAACTACTAGACACGACGCTAAACCCTAACTAAAAACACGAGAAAAAACACAACAATTACATGCAAAACACATGTAACTTATCCTTAAGACTTCTATTTTCTTGTTCCATGCTCATATAGCTTATGGATTGCAGACCTTAACGCCACATATCATATGTTGTGTAATCTTTCACTCTTCATTTAAACACCACAACAGGTCTCTATACCAATTAGTTTACCAAATGGACAAATCACCTATGCCACTTATATCGGAACTGTGCAACTCTCTAATTCTTTGATCTTACAAAATGTACTTTGTGTACACTCTTTCAACTATAACCTTTTATCAATATCTAATCCCACAAAGAATTCAGAATATGTCGTGCATAAACCTGGCTAAATGAAACCGAAACTGGGTTTAATACCATAATTGTGGTCAATGATTCCAGAGTTAGAACCATAACCAACTTTAACAGTTTCGGTTACAGTTTTTAAGCTTTAAGAAACCATAGAACCGACAGTTCCAGAACTTGAATCGAAACCAGATTGAACTGTCAGTTAGAACCGGTGGTTCCTTTAGTTTTTAGTGTTTTTTTATTATTCATATATATATATATATATATATATATATATATATATATATATATATATATATATATATATATATATATATATATATATATATTGTATAATAAATTTTATATAGTTATATATATAATTAAAAATATTATCTCAGATTTAAATAATGTGAGAAAATTAGAAAAAAAAAAAAAAAGGTGGTTCTGGTTACAGTTCCACATTTTTTAGAATCAGGAATCGGAAATTCCAAAACTGTAGCCAGGCCTAGCTGTGCATTCTTCATCTTCTAAATGCTTCCTACAGGACATGAACTCCAAGAATATGATTTGTTTTGTTAAAGAATTGAATGGATTGTATTATCTTACTCCTCGCATGGCTGCTTACACATCTGCACATATTGAACTTTCTCTATTACACTCTATACTAGTTTTTCAATTCTACACAGTATGATTTCAAATCTTGTGATGTACTCCTTCTGTCCCGTTCTATCTGTTGCATTTTAGAATTTATTTTTTTTGTCCCACTCTATCTATCAAATTTACATTTTCAAGAGAGAATTAATGTTGCCTTTTACATTTTCAATAATAATTAAATGTTACTTTACTAATTTTACCCTTCTTTTTAATTATTTCACACTTTTATTTTTTCTAAACAAAATGATATTTATGATCATTTGATACATATAATTATCACACCAATCATCATTCTTAATCTGCGTGCAATGATCAATCATGATATATAGAATAGGACGAAAGGAGTATATAATTAAGCAAAATAGAAGAATCTAAGTTTCCCTGCTAGCCTTACTTCTTATATTGCTATATTTGAGTTTATTCATTGTGATGTATGGGGACCATATTCAGCTCAATCTAATAAAGTTTTCATATTCTTTCTTACAATTGTTGATGATTTCTCAAGGTTCGGGTATTTATGATGCAACATAAGTCTGAAACAAAGTCACATTTACAAACCTTTTACAATCTCGTTCTTAATCATTTTGGTATCAAAATCAAAACCTAGGTCTGATAATGGCATTGAATTCATTATGTCCGATTTCTACAAAAATGTTTTCATTTGCATTAAACAAGTCATATTGAAACTCCTTACAAAATGGTATTATTGAAAGGAAGCATCAACACATTTTACAAATTTCCAGATCCTTAATGTATAAGTCCAAAGTTCCTTTTAACTTTCTGAGACAATTGTGTTCAAATTGCTGCTCATTATTAATAGAGTACCTACGCCTCTTCTCAATAACTGCATTCTGTTTGAAAAACTTTTCAATAAGAAGCCTAATTACAAGCATTTAAGGGTTTTTAGATGTTTAACTTATGCTTCTACTCTCACAACAAATAGAGGTAATTTGATTCAAGAGCAACTAAGTGTGTGAATTATCCTATTGGTTCAAAAGGATGCGAGTTATATGATCTAGAAACAGATATGTCTTTATCTCCAAGAATATCTAGTTTTGTAAATTATTTCTCCTTTTCCTGATAATCAAGCACAAGGTACCCTTTCACCATCTTCTCTCTTTCCAAGCAATTCCCATTTAGAGCCTGAAACTCCTACCTATGTACCAGACATATAAATAACCATCAACTCCAGTGAGTACAACACCAACACACTCTTATAATCAGTCAGAATGCTTCCAATTTACAAATCACCAATTAAATACCTTAATAAGATACATTACCTCATAAAGATATTCTTCCTCAAACCAATCTCAAGAAAAATCTGCAAGATCAAGAACTTATCTCTTCTATTTACAAGTTTATGATGTTATTCAACTCTAAACACACACTCATAAAATCATACAAAGACATCTTATAACATTGCCAATCACCTATTCCAATATCATAGAGCCTTTACAGCAGTTATTAGCCACATCACTCAACTTAGGACCTACAAACAAGCTAGCACTAGCGTAGATTGGTAGAATTCCATGATGGCTGAGCTTAATGCCCTGAAAAAAAAAACATCACCTGGAAACTCACTGAGCTACCATACAAAAAACATTGTATTAGTTTCAAATAGATGTATAAGGTCAAATACAAATCAAATGGCACCATTGAAAGATACAGAGCAAGACTTCTAGTTAAGGGCTACTCACAAGAAGAGGGACTGGACTATTTTGACACTTTTTCTCAAGTCACCAAGCTCACCACTGTTAGACTTGTCTTTGCTCTTGTTTCTTCTCAAAATTGGCATCTACATCAGTTAGTTGTTTATAATGCATTTCTACATCATGATCTGGATGAGGAAGTTTACATGATGCCACATCCCAATTATCGTACTGACAAGAGAGTTTGTAAACTGAACAAGAGTCTATATGCTTTAAAGCAAGCCTCTAAATAGTGGGTACAGAAACTACCTCATGCCTAATCACTTGTGGTTTCTCTAAATCCAGCTCAGATAGTTCTTTTTTCATTAAACAATTTGCAAATTCTATCACCAATCTTGTCTAGAAATAATCTTAATGAGATTCAAAATATTAAAACTCATCTACATCGCACTTTTAATATTAAAGATTTGGGAATCCTAAAATATTTTTTAGGTATTGAGATTACAAGATACAATTATGGTATTAGTCTTTGTCAAAAAAAAATTGCTTTGGACATATAAGTAGATACAGGATACCTAATATGCAAAGTTCAGTTGTCCCTATGGATCCAAATATTTAATTAACAGCTAAAGGTAGTACTCCTCTCCAAGATCCTTCACTTTATAAAAGGCTTCTTGGAAGAATACTATACATAACAATCACCATACCTGATCCATCTTACTCAATCAACACTCTATCTCAGTTCATGGCCCATCCAACAGAAGCCCATCTTGATGCAACCCACAAGATACTCAGATACATCAAAGCAACTCCAATTAAGGTCTTCTTTACCCTTAAAAAATCATCTTTACAGCTTAAAGGTTTTAGTGATGTAGACTGGGGAAGATGTCTTGACACAAGAAGAAGTATCACTGCTATGCAATATACTTAGGGGACACTCTGATTTCTTGGAAAGACAAGAAGCAACCCATAGTTAGCAAACCATTTACAGAAGCTAAATATAGAGAAGTAACATCCATTACCTATGAACTACAATGCCTGATCTATCTTCTGAAAGATCTTCAACTACTATCCAATCAACCTGCTCATGTATACACTAACAGCCGCTCAGCTTATTGCATAGCCACACCCCCTATCATCATGATTTTAAACAAAGCACATTCAAATTAAATGTCACTTTGTCCGAGAGAAAATAGAGGTAGACATTTCGAAACTGATTCACATTCCTTCAAAACACCAAATTGCTGACATTCTAACCAAATACTTACCTTGTGGTGTTTTTCAACATTTCATCTCCAAGCTTGGCATGATCAATATTCATGCACCACTTATGGGGTGGGGGGGTGGGGGCGCTAAAATCCATTAAGTAGCCTCAGAATGTCCCAGACCCATTGAAGATCCACCAAATTGCTCCAGCCCAAAAGACAAGTCACACATGAGATATTACCAAACCCAGTGGACATGCAAACTGATCTAAACTTTTGTGCACCCCATTTAAAATATTTAAATTAAAATCACGCAAGCTTGCTCACAAGAGTACGAGAAACTTGTAGGGTGGTGAGTTTGACTCAAGTCGATTCTCTCGAGGACAACTGTTTGGTCTCTTAGATGCTTTTCTCAATTCACAAACTAACATAAAATACATGTACATTGGGATTTTTAGAAGATTTTGAATTGATCATTATGAACTAAGGCAATATTTAAAACTAATTAAACTAATAATCGTAATCTAGATTACTAACTAAGAATGATAATTAAACTACCAATAAAATGCAAAGATGATTTAAACCTAATCGATTCTTGTAAATAACTTAAACAAATCTAAGAGGATGAATATAAGAAACTATCATGAAGCAACTGAATCATAGGAATCTAAAGACGGAAAATTAAGCATAAATCAAATTGCATAAATAAATTAGATGAATCCAATATCCAAAATCCAAGCATGAAATAAATTAAGAACTTAACTATCTAATCTAGAATTTAACTAAGAAATTAACTAAGAGTTTAGAAAACTTATTGTAACTAGTAAAAGCGATAAAAATCTCCAGCGAATCCGGAGTTGGAACAGAGATCTTGATTTGAAGTTAATCTTTAATGTAACGGACTTGAAACTTCAATCTCGATCCCTATCTTCGTAACGGAGTGTGTAAATCCGTTGTTTCTGTGCTCTCTAACTCTAGGTAGTCGTCTCTCTCCTGAAAACCCAAAATATGAAGGGTATTTAGAGATATAGCAAGTCTTGGCGCACAAGAAAACCTAAAAACGCATTTCTGGGCAGCCACGTCGACTTCGTGTCGACCGACGCGTGCTGAAGCTCGGCGTCGACGCTGCCTGTTCACTCGCGTCGATTGGGCGGGGGCGTCGACTGACGCGGTCATGGATTGATGTAACAGCGAGTTGCGTCGACTTGGCGTCGACAGACGCACTCTTGGATCGACGCTTCAGAGAGTTGCGTCAGCTTGGTGTCGACTGAGTGTCGACCGTCGTGGGCAGGATCCGCGTCGACGTAGCATCGACCGACGCGACTGAGAGTACGCCTCATTTTCTCGATCTTTCTGCTACTCATTCACCGTAAAGCTCGTTCTCCACTTTTGAACATCAAACTTCATCTATTTACACGCTGAACTCTTCCGGTTACTTAGCTGTGAGGTGAAAAACAACGAATAATCACCTATTCTCATCAATTATTAAAATTATAATTAATACAAAATTAATAAACTCGAAGATAAATATAAGAATATAAAATCTTAAAAAAAATAATAAAAAATTTATATGAGAAAATCTATTATAAATGAATTTTGAACTCTCTGTATTTATTATATATTTTTTTAACATTTGTATTATATTTTTTTATTTATAAATAATTTATATTAATTCTTATTGATTATAATCTTATTAATTAGATTAACGAACAGAAAAAATAAAAACATAAAAAGAAAAGGGAGAGCAAAACACATTTTTGTCTTTAATTTATTTTGTATAATTATAGAAAACTGATAAGAAAATATAGAATTATACCACTTTAGAAAAAAAATTCGATCAAAACTTATTTGGACCTTTTTTGATGAATTGGTTAACTTAGTAGATATGATTTGAGGATGGCCAATTTAACGTACCTTTTCTAGAATGTGACCAACATAGTGTACCAAAATGAAAATTTTTCCATTTTTTTTTAATTTAATCTTTAAAATTAAAGAAAAATGATAAGAAAGTATTGAATCACGCCACGTCAGCAAAAAAGCCCGATCGGGCTTTTTTTGTACCTTTTTTGATGAATTGGCCAACTTAATAAACGTTGTTTGATGATGGCCAACATCACATACCTTTTTTGGAATGTGGCTAACATAGTGTACCAAAACAGAAATTTTCCCGAGGAAAAAATAAGAATTGAAAAACTAACTTGTCTTCTCACTCATGACTCAACTTTACATGATGGAAACAATATATACATATAGGGGTGGGTTCAAATGAGAACCATGTCCTTATATGTGAACTTAGGGTCAATTATGGACCTTAGATCTAATTAAATGGATGGATCAGATTTTTTGTATATTTTCTAATTTAATTAAAAGTATTAAGATTGTATAATAAAAGTACTGCTGTTGTGTGTGTGTGTATATATATATATATATATATATATATAGGACTAGGTTCAAATGTGAACCATGTCCCTATATGTGAACCTAGGGTCAATTATGGAAGATCTAATTAAATGGATGGATCAAATTTTTTGTGTATTTCCTTATTTGACTAAAAGCATTATGATTGTTAATAAAAGCACTACTGGTGTATATAACTAAAATATCAATAAAGCACTGTGATTGTATAATAAAAGCACTAGTTCGCTGGTTCGCATATAATGACATGTGTCCCATTTGAACCCACCCCTATATATATATATATATATATATATATATATATATATATATATATAATTAATAATTCCAGTCCATTACGGTTTGGACCGGACCGGAACCATAAAGTCAAATGTTTAAAGATCATGGACCAAACCATGATATCACCGATCTAGTCTGGGCTATTTTTGCACATCTATAGTCATTGATAGTAATTATGCGTGTGAATAGGCATGAATTCCAACTCAAGTTGGTAACCCTCAATTTAAATTGTAATTTCTCCTATCTTCCTATGTTCCTTCACCTACACTCATACACACACGCAATTATGGAACCACCAACACGAGTGATGATGAAGATACAACAACGAGCAGCGGACATACTCAGAGCTTTGAATTCAAGGGGGTTTTAGATGGCGCGTTGCGAATTATTTCATGATGGTTCTTGATCACAGATGGCACTTGACGTAGATCTTCAATGCCAGGCTCTGTTACGGTGAACTCGGCGAATGATGTCGTAGATCTTTGATCTTTTCCATGTTGTGCGTTTCATGTTGTGAGTTGAAGCCCCTTCTAGTATATATGTATTAAGATCTTCCTAATTGCAGTAGTACTCAAGATAATCTAAATTGACGTATATACGGTATATAACAATCTTGGCAGACTAAATTATAATAAAATATTCCGTATGGTATTTAATGAAAATTTTCAAATATATATATTGTTAAATACGAGCGACAAAAATACACGCAAAAATGTTGAAATTCCCATTATGTTAACAAACTTCATGCAATTGAACTCAAAAGTAATGATCATAAACAAGTCATAGATAAAGAAGATTTTACGGTGTCTTAATTATATCATTTTTTACTTAATTATAACCATTAAATCATTTAATAAAAATATAATGGTGAAGTTCAATGGATATAAATGCACGATACAGGGCATGGTACATGATGTGGCATGAATAGGTCAGACCCGAATTGGGGTAGACCTGGATCTAGATGACCAAAGAGCTAAGCAGTAAGACCTGAATCCCAACCCAGGGATTGTCCTGAGGTTAGTAAGAGCTGAGAAGTAAGACCTGAATCCCAACCCAGGGGTTGTCCTGAGGTTAGTAAGAGTTGAGCAGCGTCATCCCAGCCCAGGAGTTGCCCTGAGCTGATAGAAGACCTCCTGTGAAATAAACCTTGGCAATATAAAGGCAGGCTTGCAAGTGGAAAGGAGAGCAGGACCAGGGGAGACCTGGCCTCTTGACCCCCCGCGCAGGTAGGCTTGCCAGTAAGAAGGAGAGCAGGACTAAGAGAGACCTGATCTCTTGACCCCCGCTGGGGGACAAGTGGGACCACTTGTCAGAGTTTGTTGTTTCAACGGCCCTTGATTCGCGGACTTTGTTTCCGAGATCCCAAAAAAGGTCCCCACTGGATAAAAACTATAAATACCTCAGCCCCAAGGCTTAGAGAGGTATGTCATTCTCTTAAGTATCGGAGAGGTTTCCACCGGAAAATCACCGGTGGTCCTTTCTAACTTGTGTTTGTGGTGCAAATCAGGCGGGTGTTCAAGGTTTTATGCGTTCTCAACCGTTGGCCATTTTTGGGCTGAAACAATTGGCGCCGTCTGTGGGAAATCGATCAAGCTAAGGACGTGAGGATTTTCTATGTCTTCAGATGGTTTGCGACGAAATCTGGTAGGAGAGCTCGCTGGAACCCCCAGCTCCGCTGCGCCATGGGGTATGCCCAGGTCGGCGAAAACGTCGATGATGGGACAAGAAGGGACAGGCGCCGTCGGCAACGGCTGCGCCGGGCACTACACCACCCCCATTTGGTAGATCTGTGCCAGCTACTGGTGGTTCATTCAATGAATCCTTTCTCATACAACTCTCGGAGCTCATTGGCAAAGCCGTGGAGACGGCGGTTGAAAAGAAGTTCGCAGAAATAACGCCACCGCCATCCAACGCACCGCCAGCGGGAACTGTTTCGATGACGGAGACGGAGCCGCTATGTGGCCAACGTCCTGATCGGACTCCCCTTCAAGATAGAAAAGAGCATATCTCTACTTCCGATAGCGAAACCTCAAGTCAGACCAATCTAGGTCTGGCTGAGCAGATGCAGAGCTTGCAAAAAGAAGTGAGGGAGTTTAAGAAGAAGATGGCGGGCACAGGCACGGTGCCGGTGCGGCGAGACACTCCGTTTACGGAGGAGGTCATGCGCGACGATGTGCCGGCCTCATACCGATCTCTGGGTTTTTGAGTATAATGGGACCACGGATCCGTGGGACCATTTGAGTAGATTTGAAATCGCGGCAGCTGTACATAAGTTTTCAGATGCAGTCATGTGCCGGGTCTTCCCGATGACCTTCACCAAATCAGCTCAGCTATGGTTTAGCCAGTTGCCGCCACGATCTATCAGCAACTTTGATGAGTTCAGCTCGGCCTTCCTGCACTAGTTCACCAGCTGCAGGAAGTACCAGAAAATGCCGCTCGAGTTGTTCAGTCTGAAACAGAAAGAGGGTGAGAGCTTGCGCGCTTACATTAGTCGGTTCACTAATGCAAAGATCGAAGTCCCTTCTGCGTCAGAGGAGCTCTTGGTGAATGCTCTTAAGTAAGGGCCTCAGGAGAGGTTAATTTTTCAAGTCGCTGGTTGTGAAGCCAGCTCTGAAATTTGGGGAGCTTCTGGAGAGAGCTGAAAAATACATTCCACTTGGAGGAAGCCCTGAAAATCAAGGATGAGGGAGAGAAGAAGAGAGAGAGGTATGAAAGAGAAGAGAGAGTATTGATGAAGAAATCCAAGCCAGACCTGTCGGGAGGATGACCTCGCTTCACTGAGGTATAGAATTAGCTGCTGATTCAGGATGCTCTGGACTTCGTTGAGGAGAAGAGGGAAAGAGCTGGATGGAACACATTAAAGGGAGAATCAAAGCGGCTTATGACAAGACCGTAGTCAAAAGATATTTCCAGGTTAGAGACCTGGTCTTGAGAAGAGCCGATTCAACGAAAGTTAAAGGAAAGCTGGACTCGGCGTGGCAAGGACCATTCCGAGTCACCCAAATCTTAACAGGAGGAGCTTACAATCTAGAAGAGCTGGATGGAACCAAAATTTCTCGTGCATGGAATATTGTCAAACTAACAAAAGATTTATGTATTATTGTAATTTATTGATATTTATTAATACAATGGTGATGCAGGTTTATTCTCGCTCGCCAAACCACTCGCGTCTTCGTATAAGCCAGCATTGGTAAGGGCGGCTGCCCATGATTTTGCCTGATCTGATTGTCAGTTTGAGTCAGGATTGGCTAAAGGCGGCTGCCCATGATTTTGCCTGACCTGATTGTCAGTTTTAGCCAGGATTGGCTAAGGGCGGCTGCCCATGATTTTGCCTGACCTGATTGTCAGTTTGAGCCAGGATTGGCTAAGGGCGGCTGCCCATGATTTTGCCTGACCTGATTGTCAGTTTAAGCCAGGATTGGCTAAGGGGCGCTGCCCATGATTTTGCCTGACCTGATTGTCAGTTTGAGCCAGGATTGGCTAAGGGCGGCTGCCCATGAAATTTCCTGACCTGATTGTCAGATGAAGCCAGGATTGGCTAAGGGCGGATGCCCATGAAAATCCCTGGCCTGATTGTCACTTGCGAGAATTCCTGACCTGATCGTCAGTTTAAGCCAGGATTGGCTAAGTCTGGATACTTGTGAAAATTCCTGACCTGGCTATTAACCTAAGTCAGGAGTGGCTTAAGGCAGATGTGCATAAGAGGCTCGACTTGATTCAAGACAGATCTGGCCAAAGGTGAATGCCTCAATTCTCCAGACCTGACGGTAAGTTCAAGAGCCTGTATTGGCTGAAACTTGAAAAATCTTAATTCACTTGACTTGATTGAATAGAAACAAGAACCAGTTGAATATTTTCGAGAAAATACTCTTGCATTTATCATAACATTCTGGCAATACAAAAGAAGTAGCCCACGCCTTCTACGCAGGCTGGCAAAATTGATTACAATGCAGGAAATAAAACAGAAGAACAGAAAATTTAACAGGATCCCAGAGACATCTAGCCATGTGAGGAAGGGGCCTTCCGATTGGCGGCCAAAACACGGCGGACACGCCACAGCTCACGCTCAATTTCGTGGTAGCGCTTTCGACACTTATTGGCCCTCTCAGAGATGGAATGAGCTTCGTCGGCAGCAATGGTCAGCCAGCTCACCGACTCCGTCAAGTCGGCCTTCTCTTCTTGCAGCTGACGATTCAGCTGGCGCAGCTCGCCCCTAGGGAGCTGGTTAGGGCAAGAGTCAGATCTGGATTTGGCTGAGCTGCCTTTGGAGGAAACCGTGGGAGCAGTGAAGGCGAAAAAAACATACGCAGCAAACTCGGGCGTATCGAGCCTGTGTAGGCGGTCTTGCTCAGGAGAGTAGCAGAAAGAGCTAGGCTCAGGAGGCTGCTTCAAAATTTTTGCGCGGTCAAAGGGGACTGTGGGCTTTTCCTGGGCCCACTTTGCCTGAGCATCCGGAGCGAGATGGAAGTATACCTCTGCCTTTGGAGCAAGCAGCTGGTACAGTTGCTCCGAGCCCGAGAAGGCTCACTGGACATACTCCCAGGTGGTCTGGATCAGCCTCAGCCCCTCTTTGGAGTTAAGGAACTCCGTTTTCCATGCTTCACGAGCCTTTGTCACGGTCTCGTCTGCCAAACTCCGAGCCTCAGCTAATGCTTCATCTCGAGCACTTTCTGCTCTGCCTTCCTCACTTCTTCCAGCTCTTGCTCGGCCTTCTTCAATTTATTGTCCCTCTCTTTGCACAGATCGCGCAGCTTCTTCTCTTTCTCTTGCAAGGACTTGTGATCCTTCGCCAGATCTACCCCAACCTTTCTGGGAGTCAGACCTAGATTGGGGTAGACCTGATCCGGCGTGACTGGGAAAAGGACCAGGAGGCCTAACCAGCTCGTCCCTAGGGAAGACCTGACCTGATCTTCCTAAAATTGTAAAGATGTGCGAAACCCTAATTGCACCCGGAAAAAGAGCTCAAACGTTTTACAGATCTACCCCAACCTTTCTGGGGGGAGGAGTTGATGTGGCATGAATAGGTCAGACTCGGATTGGGGTAGACCTGGATCTAGATGACCAAAGATCTGAGCAGTAAGACCTGAATCCCAACCCAAGGATTGTCCTGAGGTTAGTAAGAGCTGAGCAGTAAGACATGAATCCCAACCCAGGGGTTGTCCTGAGGTTAGTAAGAGCTGAGAAGCGTCATCCCAGCCCAGGAGTTGCCCTGAGCTGATAGAAGACCTCCGGTGAAATAAACCTTGGCAATATAAAGGCAGGCTTGCCAGTGGAAAGGAGAGCAGGACCAGGGGAGACCTGGCCTCTTGACCCCCCGCGCAGGTAGGCTTGCCAGTAAGAAGGAGAGCAGGACTAAGAGAGACTTGATCTCTTGACCCCCGCTGGGGGACAAGTGGGACCACTTGTCAGAGTTTGTTGTTTCAACGGCCCTTGATTCGCGGACTTTGTTTCCGAGATCCCGAAAAAGGTCCCCACTGGATAAAAACTATAAATACCTCAGCCCCAAGGTTGAGAGAGGTATGTCATTCTCTTGAGTATTCTTGCTTTCTTTCTGCAAAATACCTCAAACGCTTACTGACTTAAGCATCGGAGAGGTTTCCACCGGAAAATCACCGGTGGTCCTTTCTAACTTGTGTTTGTGGTGCAGATCAGGCGGGTGTTCAAGGTTTTATGCGTTCTCAACCGGTGGCCATTTTTGGGCTGAAACAGTACATTTGGGACACCATAATCATTTCTCATAGATAAACCGAACCAATCAAATTTCATTTATCAATATTTTCTAAAATATTCATTAATATTTTTAACCCAGTGTTCTAAAAGGCGGGGCCTATGCGTGGGAAAAACGCCTCGCCTAGTGCCTAGGCGTGTAAAAAAACGGTCAACTTGTTTTGTTGACCACCTAAGCGCGCCTAAGCAATGCCTAAGCGTGAAAAGGTGCATGACTTTTAGATGAGTAACTTGATGTTTTTTTTTAGTTTAGCCAAATATTTAAAAAATCTATAATGACACCAAAAAAGGATCAAATAATTAATATTTCGCAAAAATTATTGATATACATCTTATGAAGACGATGATACTTTTACAGTAAAGTGTCATATTTTTATTGTGAAATTCGTACTTTTCAAACAAATGTGAATAGTTTTTTTGAAAAGTATGACTTTATAAGTATAACTTATGATTTGAAAAGTATGATCTATCTTACATGACACCATGATTAGTACGTTGATTTTGCTTAGATGATTAGTATTTTGCTAACTATATTGAAAAATATGTAGACAAATTTGTTAAATATATATATTTTTACTTATTATAATAATATAATAAATAAAATAATAAAAATATTTATAAACGCTTTTTTACGTCTAAACTTCGTCTAAACACACCTAGGCTTTCAAATTTGGCAAAGACTTGCGTAGGCCAAATTGACGGATCATGACCCGTTAGACCATCTGACCCAATCTTATAATGTATTGGTTTTTGAACTATTATCTATTAGTTTTTGTACTCATAAGTATTGGTTTTTCATAAATATTTGACCCGTGTTATGATATATTGATTTTTATATTATGATGTATTAGTATTATGATGTATTGATTTTTATAGTATATTGTTAGCGGTATAAAATTTTAAATTAACGAATGATCCGTTAGTCTCACCTGACAAGAGTTTTGCCCTTCAAATTTCGAGGCCTGATATTGCCGTCCTTACCATTCCTAACGCCTTTTTTTTAACGTATTTTAACCTAGTCTACGTATAAAACGAATTCGGCAATAACCCCCCACCCTCCCTTCTCCATCATTAGATTCCTTTTCTTCTGTCCCATTTTCCCCCTTTTTCCCCACCACCCCCCTTAAACACGTATACATACACCCACCCTTGTGCCTATCTTCCCTTTCTTCGTCTTTTCTCTCTCATCCGAACACCTCTCCATTAATCACCAAACCAAAAAAAAAAAACCACGTTCGCTTTCTCTCTTTAATCTCACAAGAATTCTCTAAATCTCCCTACTGAGTGTTTCGTTTTTTCGCTTTTTTTTTTTCCTCGATTGATTTTTCTCTTTGCAATTTAGAGAAAAAAGAAGAAAAAAAAAACACGCAAAATATTATATAAAAGTCATGGGTAATATTGGGAGCAGCGGCGTGCACGGCCGGAGAAGAAATTCGAACCGGCGGACCCACGGCCATCCCCCGCCGCCTCCAACGCAGGCTCCTCAGCCGGAGATCACCGCCAACCGCTACGTTTTCGCGGCGGCAACGCCTTACCCCCCATCGCAGTACCCCAACCCTAACGCTCCGCCGTATTATCAGTACCCGGGATATTATCCGCCTCCGCCGCCCGCGGCGATGCCGATGCCCCTCCCGGCGCCGTATGATCACCACCACCATCCGGCCGCGGCGGCGCACGCCAATTGGGTCAACGGGCGGTACCCATACGGGCCGCCGATGGTGCAGCCTCAGCCGCTGCCGCCGTACGTGGAGCACCAGAAGGCGGTCACGATTCGGAATGATGTTAATCTAAAAAAGGAGACGTTGAGAATCGAGCCTGATGAGGGAAATCCGGGGAAATATCTAGTCACGTTCACGTTTGATGCCACGGTAGCGGGAAGGTATAACAGGGTTTTTGTTTGTGTTATTCATGCTCTGTCTTTTCCCCTTGTGAATCATGTGTAGGTTTTGTTGATGGTATATAGTAATCCTTAGCGAAATTGTGTTTCATGCTTGTTCGTTGTAGGAGATATTATGAATGGTTGTGCTGGTTAACAAATTTTGTGCTATTTTTTTGTTCTGTGATATAATTTTGGATGCCTTTTGGGGACCTTATAATAAGTTTGAGCCACTTGCTGAGCTGGTGTTTTGCCCATCTAAGGCTCACTTAAGATTAGCTTGAGATTTCTAACAGGCAGGGCGGCTTAAGGTCATTAAGTTCATGCTATAAATTGATTAAAGTTAGCTAAGTCTGTCGTTCAATTGTCTCATGCATAGTTCAATTAGAATCTTGTTTGAATATGTGAAAGGTTGAAGCAAGAGGGCTCATATGAACTTAAGTGGTATATTTGCAAAGTCCATCTGTAATCGCTCTCTCATTATTTGAACGTTGGAACATAGAAGCTCACATGATTAGTTTATACACTAATGGTGTTTCTTGGGAATTTTAAATTTTAATTTCCTTGTTATGCGCAGCATTACTGTAATTTTCTTTGCAAAGGAGGGTGAAGATTGTTGCTTGACTCCAATGAAAGAAAGCTTACACCCACCCATCACGGTGCATTTTCAACAAGGTCTAGCCCAGAAGTTCAAGCAACCCTCTGGAACCGGGATAGACTTTTCAATGTTTGAGGATGTGGAATTGTTGAAAGATGGGGACATGGATATTTACCCTCTGGCAGTTAAGGCAGAGGCATCGCCAGACACCCAAAGTGGAAACTCAGACAGTGCGTCCACAAACTCCCAGATAACCCAGGCTGTGTTCGAGAAGGATAAGGGTGAATATCACGTTAGGGTGGTGAAGCAGATATTATGGGTGAATGGGATGAGGTATGAGTTACAAGAGATATACGGCATTGGAAATTCGGTTGAGGGTGAAGTAGACGCGAATGATCCTGGAAAAGAATGTGTTATTTGCCTTTCTGAACCACGAGACACTACTGTTCTTCCTTGCCGGCATATGGTATGTTTCTTGTTAGGTTTAGTCTAATTACAAAAAATCCCAGCTAGCTTTTAAATCTACAAATATGAAATGCCCATTTGGTATTTGTTAAGAAATTACAAACTCGTGTTGTCTTGGTACTACTTTAAGAGTGTTTGTGATTTTGAAAGAGAATTGATTTTTTTTCCGTAAATAGGTGAAACCTCAGGGGCAGTTCTTGTAGTTGTCCTATATCATTTTGTCAATTTGATATCTTACCAGTTTGTAGATGATGACGACGTATATTAACGTCTTCTTTTTGGTGCAGTGTATGTGCAGCGAGTGTGCAAAAGTTTTGAGGTTCCAAACGAACCGGTGCCCGATATGCAGGCAACCAGTCGAGCGCCTTTTAGAGATAAAGGTCAGCAATGGGACTGATAATGAAGAAACTTAAAAGCTGATGCTGCCTCGGGTTCTGTAAAGTTTTTATTTTTTATTTTTTTCTTTTCCCTTTTCTTTCTTAATCTACGCTGCTTTTGTTTGTGTTTTTATCCTCCTGCCTGCCATACTCCCTCATTGCCCTGCACTTTCAAGATTTTAATAATCCGTAGACTGGAAGCCTCATTGGTTGGCAAATATGCCTGTTGTACACTATGATATTTTGTTTATTTTGCATATGTAGCTTATTGATTCCTTTGGAGAATGATCTTGAGGGGTGCATAAAAGCATTTTGTTCTTGCCTCCTTTTATAGGACTCGGTCAATATATATAGAATGTGTGGTTTGTTAACTTTGTTTCTATTGCCCTATTGTTTTTCTTTTTTGGCCATATTATCCTCTTTATTACTGTACATATTGTTGAACTATCGACCTGTCAGCTTGGCGGACGTGGCATGGTCACTCTAATATGTTCCTACATCATACAACTTTTTTTTTGGGGGGCCAAAGACTCGTATAGGACAGTTCTATGGGCAAATTGTCTGAAGGATACAGTTCGACTGGTGGACCTATCCATTTCCTAGTTCTTTTTAGTTTTTCTTTTCATTATAACCTTTCTTTCTTCATCGTCGGCCAGCCATAGCCGGCGGTGGCCACCGTCCAGCATTGCCAAAACTTAATATTTGACGCATCTCATTGCAGTGGTTACAGTTCCGAAGTTGGATTTATGATTTGATGTTCTGATAGATATTAGATAAAAATTACTCGCCAACTTCGACGTCAGATTTATGGCGATCAACGGACCAAATTCCGATTAGGAACCAGTGTTCAACTCGACTCGTTGTACTTTACAAACCTACCAATTCATATTCAAATAAGTGGTGCATCGTCGCAGATGGTGTCTCGTTTCAAGTGCACGCTTATCGTTGCACTTCACAAAACTTCCGATTCATAAGTCAAATAAGTGTCAATATCGGGCATTGCTGCAATGATGGTGTATCATTGTGTGCGCTAGTGTGTGTTTTGTGTTCAGACGTATGTTGTTGTATGTGTCACTTTTGAGCTTAAACTATCACTTTTAACTGGAAATTGCCGCTCTGTATTTTAGATGAGAAGTATCAAATTTTGTTTTTAAAATTTGTCACTTTATACTTTAAAAGTCTCACATTGTTTTTATGAGAAGTGTCACTTTGCGTCTAATTAAAATGTTCTTATGCGAAGTACTATTTTGTTTTCCCCTAAAAAACTCTCTTAAAATATTTCATTTCATCTTTATTGAAAGTATCTATGCATTCCCGAAAGTGGCTGCATTAAAGGGTCATATTTTTAATTGTAAATATCACTTTGATTCAATAACATATACACGCAGCAAATATAAGTTCATAATTAAAAAGATTTAACCACATATCTCCAGATGTTATCCAAGTAAAATAGTGTTGCAAAGTACTTTTGAAAGAAAATTGTTTATAAAAGTTAAGTGCATTAAAAAGAAAAAGAAAAAGACACTCTTAGCCTTTACTTTTGAGAGAAATTTGTTTACTAGAGTGAAGTGCATTAAATAAATAAATAAACAACAACAACAAAAAAAAAAAAAACTACTCTTTAGCCTTCAATGTTCCAAGTGCCACTTTTGATTTTTACAAATGTTTTACTTTTTTTGACATTAAAAAAAAAAAAAAAAAGTTTGAATGCAAATAGGTCATAATTTGATTAGCCCTACGGATAGGGCGGGCCTATTTTTTGGAGTTTACAATTTTTTGTTTCGAAAATTAATTGTTGAATGTTTGGATAGATCGAGATGACAGATTTATAATTGCTATAGACAGGACGGGCGCATGATTTTTGATGAGAAGGGACGAGTCAGTACCATAACTTATGATCAAATATACGAGGGTTGTGGGCGACAGCCCTTCAGAATATGTTTTTTAAGGCTATTGTTGGTGTATTTACCAAATCTTGACTTGAAAACAATATAAAATAGATATCTATGTGAATGAAATAAATGTAAATATTATGAACAAATTGACCGACGAAATGAGAAAAAGAAAACGACTATGGCCCTGATTGGTTGAGCTGATAGCTGGTGGCTGATAGCTGATAGCTGATGGCTGCTAGCTGAAAACAAATAACTGCTTGGCGAAGTAGCTGATTAGAGTAGCTGATTGAATATTAATTTACCAATATAGACATGATATAAAGATATAAAATAAAATACACACGTATATATAAAAAAACATAAAAATTTAAGAAAAAATAATAAGAACTCTAAACAAAAGATCAAATAATAATAATTAATAATAAGAATTATTCCAAAGATCACGTTCAAATAAAAGCATTGAATTTCTAAAACTATTATATGATATTATAAACAATCACCCCTTGATGTAGCTGGGAATAAACTATTAGAGAATAGGGTTATTAAATAAATATCTCGCGCGTAATTAGAGGAGAATAGGGTTATTAATAATTTGGGATTTTAGGCCGGGAATAAGTAAATATCTCGCGCGTAATTAGAGGAGAAGAATAATTTGTGAAAGATTTTAGAGGATAAAAATGAGATTTTTATATTTTTATAAAGAGCTGATGGAAAAAAGCTACGTTCTGTGACTTTTTCCCAACAGGTGCTTATTAGGTCCAATAAGTCATCAGTAGCTGATTGGAGATTTTTACCAAGCATTTTAAAAGAGCTTATTGAATGAGAATAAGCTATCAGCTCCTCCGATAAGGTTAAACAAGTAGGGTCTATATAAGATTTAGGTTTTCATGTTAATTATTTTAATTTTTTCTGTTAATTAAAGTTTCAATATCTCGCTTGTTATACTTATAACTTCAAATTTTTGTAAACAAATATGTACTAGAAATTAAAAATGGCTCGAAGGTGCGGATTAAAATCTTCTTGTGGTGACGATTACTAATAAAAATATACATATTTATACTTTTGTTAATATTGTTGACACCTTATTCTATGTGTCAATCAGTCATTACTTCGGATGACATGTGTCATCACTTGGTAGGTCCGGATGCTAAGTTGTCAACTTCTAATGGTTTGTGTTAAAATATTACATTTAGGGGATTTTTAACCTGGGTATAAATAACAATTTTCCCATTTTTTCATTTGTACTGCAAATCTAGGGTTTTGTCATTCCTCTCGCTCCTCTCTCGCCGCAGTTCTAGAAAACTCATTATGTCCAACTTCAACTCTTTTTTCGATCTGCAGATTGAGTCTTGAATGCTTTTTTTCGATCTACCATCAGTCTGATCTTAAACTAAAACTAATTATTCCGTCTAACTTAGAAAAATTATTCCATCCAAGTTTAAGCAATTTTACGATCTGCTTTTTTTCAGATCATTCTTCGATCTACTTTTATTTATTTCGACAGATCTTATAGGTTTTATTTTTTTTACAGATCTTATAGGTTTGTTTTCTTTAGTATTAATTAGGATTTTTTTTTTCTAATTTGAATATGTGGTTTAATTTTCTTGCAAATGTGGAATCCATTTTTTTCTTCTTCTCCAGACTGTTATACCTAAGAACAACCAAAAGTTTGGAACATGATTTTTGGGATTCTTCTAAATCTGGCCGCTCAAATCTCATCTCTTTGTCCAAATTTTTATTTCAAAGAATTTATAGGATTACAATTTTTATTTCCACAAAAACTTCATCTTTCTTATGTGCAAAAGATTACAATTTCTAGGATTACACTGAAAATATGTTTAACACCATTGTTCTTGAATTAGACGCTCTGTAGGGTAAGATTCATAGTTTAAGCAATTGGGCAATGGTTTTTATTTTAAATTTTCCTCTTTATTTGAATTCTTTTTTCCTAAATTTTTTCATCAGATTTAGAAAAATCTGGAAGAAATTCGTTGGTTTATGTTGTGTTCGATTCCTTTTTTTTTTTTTTTCAAATCTGATTATAATTCGCTGACGATTTTGTGAAGATGTTTCATTCGCTAACCAAGGATAATTTTATAATTTTCCGAAATCGAATTATTGTTTGCTGTTAGTCTATTGATTTGTGCAATAAATAAATGGTTTATGCAAAATAGTTGTTCTTCGTCATTTCAGATCTGTATTATATTATTTTCAGTTTATTTCTTTTGTATACTTTATCCGATTTTTCTCTCCTTTGGGACTCTATAAATACTTGTTTACACATTTATTTTGTTGATTTGATTTATAAATATGACTTTGGGGACTATCGATCTATATTTTTTATTTTCTTTGAATGTAGATTATCGATATGTAATTCACCGTTCTGTTTTATTTTTTGATTATATAATTTTTACTTCTATTTTTTTTTTTGTTCATTTAATCCGATTTTGAATTTTGTTATTATTCATCTAATGATTTTGATTTTATTTTCTTTAGTTTTAAAATTTTGATGATCTTGCATTTTGTTATATTTAAGTATTTCTCAAGTTATGCAAGAAGCTCATAGTTCAGTTGGGTGGTTTCATCATGAGTTAGATTCATGATTAAGCTCATAGTCAGGGGCGGCGCCGATCTGACTCAGTTACTCAAGGCTCGATCTCTTTTTGTGTTGATGATCTGAAGAGCATGAGATCGAGTCTTTTCGAATTCTCTTATGGTACGTTAATGCCTAAAAAGACCTCTCCGCTGCCGTTTTAATGTGTTTTTTACTAGCTTTTATTTCGTTTTGACTGTGGCTTTGGTCAACTTGATTCAATTTGTTATCCGTATGCGATATACCAATATTTATTTATAAACACGTATGTATATATATATATATATATTCTATTATTGGCAATCGTGCTTGGAAAATTACATTTAGTCGCAAACGGCGGCGGACTATTGTTTGTCTCGAAGAACTCCATTTTCTGAAAGTTGAATTACAAGGAAAAAAAATAGACATAAGTGTTTTAAGATGATGTAATTATTTTTGGTGAGTTTATCGGAGGCAGAGTTTAATTAGTCTCCATTAGCTTGAAACTGAATTTGAATATAATTTAGTTAGGGATTTATAAGAATGGTCTTAGGAACTTAGAGATGGTGAAAACGTGGGCCACAAATCTGGATTGGGCACATGCATTATAAAATAGTCAAATGTCTGATGCTATTCTTTTACTAATTTTAGCTAGATCATATTAATGTCAATAATTGTAAGTGAACATTCAATATTTTATAATCTTCTGTTCGCAGATTCAAGTGTAATATCTTGGACGGAATAGAAAAAATTTTTAGTTAAGCTTCCCGCTTTTCTCATAGATCCTATGTTCTGAAGAGATTTATAGCTCTCTATACTATAAGTGTTTGGTAATATATATATACACACACACACACACACACACACACACATATATATATAGAGAGAGAGAGAGAGAGGGTTGGGTTCAAATGAAAATACGTTCTTATTTGTGAACCGAGTTCATAGATTTTCCATCTATACTCAACTAAATCAAATTCTCTCTCGATATGTTCCTCAAAAAATCGGATTCGTGCGGATTCTTCCCCCAACTAACGAAGAGATCTTGGCGAGATTTCCACATATGAAATTGAGCATAATTTTGCAAAAAAATAACCCACTTGTTTCTCGAGAAGAGATGAGAAACATGCTCAATATCATTTGATTGAATAGTTAGGGACTCGTCTACACCATACATTCATTTATTCCAAGGGTTATATTTAATTGAGGATTTGCGCTTAAAAATGGAAAAAATGAAATCCACACGCTGGTGTATTAATTGAGAGGGGTAATTTAGGCCTAGAAAAATATTATAGGAATTTTAGACCCGTGATATTTGGAACACCAAAAGGCAATAACATATACTTCCCGTATCATATATTCAAGTAAAAAAAAGTTTCTGGTGATGAGTGTCTGGCTTATAGTATAGATAACCAGAGGAGAAAATCCCGGCTTTTGCGGTTGGAGAAAAAGGTTGTGGCTTTCCGATGGAAAACGATGGGCGGCGGTCTAGAAGTCATCGGCGTACGATGGTTAATGGCGCAGCAGGTAGAATTTCAACCCGTAGAATCGTAATGTGAACCCTAGAAAGTAGAATACAATTGAAACAAAATTCCTCTGTAGTTGAATGATTATATTTTCAGTTAACCCACTTAATTCTGATGGAATTCATGTACTCGATTTTGATTGTCGTCCTCTTAATTTCTTTCTTGTGCGGCCTGGACAAGGGTTTGTAGAGTTTTTTTGCAGTACACATGATTTTGAGAAATGTTTTCCATTTTTTGAGTTGTTCAGAGTATATGATAGTGTGTTTGTAGTGATTTGAAAAATACATAGTAATGCCTTTTGGATTATCGTTACAGTGCTTCATAGCCCACACTGATTTCAACAGTAAGATTGTTAGTGCTTTAGAATGCTTGTTACAGTGTTTTCAAGATACCCATTGTGCTTCCAGGAATACCCATAGTGCTTTCAAGATTTATGTTTTAGTATATTTTTTTGAAATGGGCTGTATTTGTTATAGTTTTGAAGGATGTGTACTATTGGGGGAATAATGATTTGTTTGTAGTAATGCTTTTTGGAATATGTTTGCAGTGCTTTCTTATTATACCAGTGATTTTATGATATGTTTGTAGTGCTTTTGGTCTATATGTACAATGCTTTAATCTTATATGGAGAGTGTTTGCAGTTTTTGTGAACCATTTATTTCAATATATGTTTAGAGTGCTTTCAATCATGTTTGATGGTTCTTTAGAGATGATGGTGCTTTGAATGTGTGTATTTCATAGTGCTCTCATGTTTTTCTGAATTATTTGTTTGTTGCTTTCATTTATGTATGTGGTGCTTTTAATGTATGCAATATCTAGTGACATCAAAATGCTGTTATGTGCTTTTGGAGTTTGAGCACAGTGCTTCCATAGTAAATTGTGTTAATTTTTTTTTTGTTTAATACGGGCATGGTTTTCAGCTCCTGTGATGTGTATTGTGCTTTAATTTAACGCCTATAGTGCTTTAATTCTATGTATATAATGCTCTTAGTGTATGTGCACAGTGCTATATTTTTATCTATGTATTGCTCTCATTGAATGTGGATAGTGCTTTTAGTTTCTATTTAAAATGCTTTATTAATAATATTTTTTAAAATGTTTTTTAAATTAGTACTTGATAGTGCATTGGATGTATTTGTGCAGTATTTGTTGATATATGAGTTTGTATTGCTATGTATTATTTTCCTGAATTGTACGATATTTGTTTATAAAATTGTAACATAATGAAAATATGCAGATAAGCTGGATGAACAAAAAAAAGGCAAAGTAGGCAACGTGAACATAAATTTGGATGGTGCTATGGACACTGAAGTAAAAGTTGGCAAGAATGCAGCACATGGTGATGTGTTCGTGGCGGGGTTCGCATCAGTAAATAGTACAGCTCATTCTCCACCTATCAGGATCATTGTCCATCAGTCGAACCAACAATTACCTGTGGCAAGCGGACAAATTGGTACGAATACCGTACGTCTTGAACCCGCAGCGTACATATCCCCCATATGTCGGATTTGCCTGATGTACAGAATGAATCTGATAACGAGGATACAAGTGATGATGACATAGAGAATAAGCTAAATAATGGTAATGGAGCAAATGATGGAAACGTCAAAATAATCGATGAAGAAGATTATGTACACAACGAATTGGTCGACGTAGATTTCCCATTACTCAAAACCAGAACATCTCCAAGAATTTTAGAGAATGCGCTGAAGCAGCTGAATCCACAACAGATTGAAGCGGTGAAGGGGATGGGGTTTGGTGGCCTGCTACACCTGGATATAACTTTGTTGCTGCAATGACTGTGTTATTGGGTTTTGGATAATTTTGATCCGAGGAGCTGTGAGTTGAATTTATAAAAGGGTAAGACAATCCATATTGATCCTAGAGATGTCCACGTCACTATTGGCCTGCCGAAGAGGCAAGTAAGTATTCAAAAAAAACCAAGACACGAACACTCGATGTTGTTGGCGACATGGGCTGGTTACTTTACGAAGAGAAATGATAAGATTCTGCCCAAAGAAGTTGCAAAACAGATGGTTGATGAGATTGATGGTGGCGTATGGTTCAAGCGCCAATTCTTGATATTGGTGACGTCTTGTCTAATTGAGGCTGCACACAATGGCTATGTGCTTCCGCAAATAATGGATTGCTTATATGACATTGACAACGTGGCGAATCTGAATTGGTGTGAGTACACGTTGATGAGGCTTATAAGATGCAAATTGGACTGGGACAAAAACAAGACGAAAGAAATCCGGGGGCTAATACTATTCCTAACGGTAATGTCTCCGCAATCTATAAAACATCATATTGTTGTGTTATACATAAACAATGATTTTTTTAAATTTTTTTTATTTTTTATACTTATTCAGCAACGCACACCACCACTGAATCACAATGTGATTTTGAAAAAGCACTTAATTTGATTTTGAAAAAGAGCTTAATTTATGTTTTACAAAACACTAATACGTTATTGCTCAAGCATTACGTTGAGATTGAATACTGAAATCTAACGAAAAGAAATAATGAAATGATGACAGGTGATGTACGTTGACCGAGTTATGTTGTTCACTAGAGTTGTCTCGCGTGCATTCCTATTAATCAAAGGATGGGATATAGATTCTTTGAAGAAAAGAGAGAACTAGAAGGTAGCTGTAAATGGTTTTGGCGCCGGTTTTCATACGATAGGTTGAAACCTCCGAAGACACGGGTGTATGAAGAAATTCAACCACCGTCGCGAACTGAGAAGAACAAAACTAAAGTTGTACCGGAAGGGAATAGTATGTACGCGTTCACAGATAGGTTGCTTGCAAAGGCGAAGGTGATGGCCGATGCAATGTTAGAAATTATGGAAATGGTGCAGACAACTCCAAAGGAACTACTCAATGATTTGGATTTTAATCGTGTTTTCTCTACGACACAACAACTATTGGGCTGCAGTAAACGAGATACTCCTCCAGCTGATCAAACCTAAGACACACTCTGGACATAAGAGTTGGGTGATGACGAGTTCTGTGTAGATCTTCGTGGAATCATTGAAGAGATTGAGGATGGTCTTAGGAGGAAAATGAAGTACAACTCTACTCGAGAAGAGATGCCAAGTTTCAGCCTTGGTTTATCGCAGGAAGAGATTGATGTTGCTGAAAAACCGACCGACATGAATCCCCCAATTGATGACCACATCGATTGTGGTCCGATAATAAATGATCATCGAGAAGGAGAGCACACACCTATTGAAAACACAGCGGTCGTTGACATAGATGCAAAGGTATTTACACATTGATTTTAAAATTGTAGTACACAGTTAAATACATTAATAAATTCTATGATTACTCTTAGCAGGGTAAGGAGAAGGGTTCAGGGAAGAGAATACAAAGCGACAGTGGTGGCGGTCAGTTGCAACCTGTGGCCAAACCGGTACATAGGGAAACCAAGTGCAAGAATGCAAAATAAAAGGGAAAAATATATTTTCTCTGAACCATTCATACATGTTGACTTCCTAATTACATATACTTATACTGTTGCTTGATATGGAAATATATTATTTTGTACAATAATATATCTGTTCTTGAAATGCAGTTTAATGATGAACCGCAACCACACAAAATGGTCCGTAGGACTGGAAAGCAGCTTAAAAAGACCAAATCTCTTGCATCACCTTACATGAAAAGAGTGGTAACTGTGTCCGAGAGATTGGACAGGTTAGAGAAGGACTTGTTCTACTGGGTGTTGTGTAATAAGGATGCTGACAGGTACGTTGGATACGTGCTTGCTAAAACTGTTTTCAATGCTTTTATGAATGTCAAGTAGTGCTTTAAGATAAAAAAAAAAAATTGTGTGTGTTTGCTGATATACATCTATGTGCTTATATATTTTTGAAAATATCAATGATTGGACTGACTATTTGAAATTAAATCTAAAACCTAGAGAAAGAAAGTAAATCTAAGAACTAGAGTGAGAAATTAACCCCAAACCCATGCAAAGGTGGGGAGGAGAACTGATTCCTTTGTTGGTGAAAGATGTGGGCTTATATAGTTGTTTGTAGGGGCAAAAACGTCAAGAACACTTGTAATCCCGAGGGTCACTGCAACCAGTCGATCGACTGCAGGTTCAGTCGATCGACTGCCCTAATTCCAAGTGGTTTGGCTACTGCCGAGCAGTCGATCTTGGAGCTTTCAATCGATCCGTGGTCTTAATATTTCTAATGTATTATTGCTTTTAATTTACTCAATGAGTGGATGCTCTTGATTTATTTGACGAACGATTGAATTGTTTGGAAAATTCCATATCAAGAATATTTTGATTTGATTAAATAAAAATGACTACTCTTATAGTTCATGACGTAGCGAATTACAAGAGTGGGGTGGATTAACTGTTTCAATATAAATTAGTTATATTAAATTAGATCAAAAGAATTAGAGTCACAATGTTAAATTTAGACTTAAAATGTGAATATAAGCTCCTGTAGAGCTTATTATTGCCATAATCTTCAAATGCTTATCTAAAAGAGTAAGTGACTCTCTTATTCATATTTAAACTTATAAATACCCTGGGGGATGAGGGTATGATACAACTTAATGCTATCTCTCTTAGCATTTATCATGTTTTTTACTGGATATTTGATAAGTTTGGACTGATTAGAGCGTCGGAGAGGGTACGTCTAAAAAACCCTCCGCCCCCCTTTCTAACCTCTTTTGTCATTTTTCAGGTCGTGGAGCGAGCGAGGGCGAGAAGTATTAACTACCATTTTACAGGCACAAACAATAGGTAATTGTCTTATTTCTTTTTAATTTATTGAAAAATAAATAAAAATTGACAAAAAAAAAAACTAATCACGCCACGATCCGTTCGTGATATTTTAGACGTTTTTTTGATAAGTTTATCAACTTATTGTATATGTTTTGATAATGGACAATATCATTGTTTTTTTTTCTTTTTTCTTTTTATTTTGAAAGTGAACAATATGATTAAATAAAAAGGCAGAATCTCCCAATAATCATAAGGCTTTGTAGGTTGTAGTTGTCGCCTGACTGCTGTGAGAGAGAAAAGGAAAGATAGTGATGAGGGACGATGATTGTGGTGGCGGCGACGTAGGAGTACGCGTGGACAGTGGCGGGGTGACCAAGATGCTAAGTTGAGGTGGTGGCTAGTGGCAGTTAGTGGCTGGAGAGACTCAGTAGTGGCCCCGAGTATAATCCATATAGGTTATCTCTTAGGGCCCATAAAATATTAATTACATAGGGCACTCGAAAAACATCTTGAACTGGAGAGCTGTGTTTTCAAAGCCCTCAGAAGAGTTGTGAGATATTTTCCAACAGAGACCATGAATCTAACCCAAGTTTTTAACTACGTAAAGATGTTATATGATAATTGGTACGACCTAAATATGCCTGACCTGGGAAACAAGATCTAGTTGGGATGATCTGAGTTGCCACTCTAACCCCGTAAGGAAAATGGAATGAAGATTGATCCTGATCTGGGCTCGTGATTCAGAAGAGGGGTCTATCCTGCTCAGGTCTGGAAAGAGGGAAAGGCTAAAATGGCGAGGTCACGCCTCCACTTGCCCTAAACAGGATAACCTGGTCAACCGTCCTGCACGACGGTTTGCCCTGGTAGACCTGGTGGGGATGAGCTGATCAAAAGCCTTAAGAAAAGAAAGATGAGCGTAGAACAAACCTACAGCTTGACGGGTACCGTCCCAACCTGATTCGAAGCCTTGAATAAGGTTTCAAGAGATCAGGTCAGGAACTTAAGAGCTTAGCGACAAAACTGATCTGTTCCCTGGGAGGAAGCTTCCAAGTCAGGTCGTCTTGAATAACGGCCCACGATTCGCGGGTTTCTATTTCTGAGATCTCGGAAGGGCCTCGCTTGACAAAAACTATAAATATCTCAGTCTTAAGGCTGAGAGAGGTATGGCATTCTAAGCATTGTTCTTCTGATTTTGCTTTTTCCGATCTAAAACACTTAATTGACTTAAGTATCGGAGAGGTTTCTACCGAAGAACTCCCGGTGATCCTTTCTAACGTGTTTTTGTGGAGACAGGTCTGAATATTCTCAGAGAAAGAGCAGGTGTTCCCGGTGTAATTTTCAGGGCGAAATAATAATATTGCAAATGTGTGGATATAATGCGCAATATATTTTAATATAACCTCTTTAGAAAAAAGTTTTTCAAAGTTGAAATTGAGAAAAACTTATCGATCAATTATGTTGCAATACAGATTTAATCAATTGAGAGTATCGTGGGTCTTATCATAAACCTTTTGGTTTCTTTGTATACAAAAGTCATGCTAGAAAGTTGAGGGATAGAAATTAAAAAATTTAAATGTTGAAGATATATTTTTTAGAGTTAGATACAATTAAGATACCGAATAACAATCTTCTATATTTTCATATTAGTCCAAATCCGAGGCAAAATGGAGAAATTTTATATATATATATATATGTATATTCTCACGTACGAATAACATGTATTTGCTCAAATAACTTTTTTCTCAATAATTATGGTTGTACACATAGAAGAAAAACAAATCCCGATTGACTGTTTTAAAGATCAAATTCAATCATTATCAACATGCATAAGATTTGTTTGGTTGGTGAGTCAGGTGATTGTTTAAAGATCAAATTCAATCATTAGCAACATGAATAAAATTTAGTTGGTTGGTGAGTGATTGAGTAAAAATTTTGAGCGAAGGCTAATTGGAAAATATATTTGGGACATGTGCATTCGTAGAAAAATACATCGCAAAACATAAAATTATGGTTGTTATGTGATTGGGTAAGATTTTGGGGAAGAAACTTTTCCCAAATACTACGAAAACAAAGCCCTAAATATGAAGGGAAAGAGAAATATTTGAGAAAAAAGAAGATGAACGAGTCAAATTGAGATTTATAGATAAGAATTTAGACAGATTGTGTTGGACAATTATGTACTCACCCTATTTTCTTTTTTATAAAATTTGAAAGTTTTCTGAAACTAGTAAATTCTTCTTTTAATGTAATTCAAAAGGTAACTTTCAAGTTTCTGAACTCCTATTCGATTTTTCAAGACAAGATAATTACAAAATTGTCTACTTAAAAATAATAAAAAAATCAAAATGGTATCTTATTAAAATCATTTTTTTTCATGGGTCACACTCTATCTCAATCTCTCGAAAAAGCACTTTTTAGTCCTGTACACAGTCTCTGTTAGCTAAACCTCGAATTCAATTACTGTATATAACTTGAACTCAGCTTTTTAGCCTTTTACTGATATCGGTGCATTTTCCTTCAATGTCGAACTCAACAAAGAATCCGACTCGCTCGGTTGGCTTTCGCCAAAAACCGGTCTCTTCCAAATTTTAATATGGCCCTCACGGCAAATCGTAAGAACAGATTCCTGAGCAAATATCAAACCAGAGAGAGGCTCCGTGTGAACACGGTGAGCGACCAGTGGGGACAGCTTCGGAACGTCTCGTATGCTTGGAGCAGCTTTTAAGGTGCCTGCGGGGCAAGCGCTGTCCCAATGAGTCGATTGACTCCCGGTACTAAAAGTGGGGGACCCACCCGGGGCGCGACGAACCGGGACGACAAGCTCGTCCATCTCGAGATCCCATAGAAGCAATTGTGTGTCCTGCATGACAATTATGTTTTTTCATATGACATATCATAAAAGTGTTGTACGACCTTAAAAGGAATTTTTGGGTTATTACAAAAGGGACCCTCGAGGTTTGACCTAATTACAAAAAAAAAATCAAAATTACAAAAAACACCACTTATTTCGTCTTACATTTACCCCTTAATAAACGAAAAACATTTCAAAAACCCCTTCACATTTATAAAATTACACAATTATTTACCTGAATTTTAACGCTGAATCAAACTTAAAAAAACTTAAAGGGTTAATTATAATGCTATCACAGAGGTTTAGCTTATAGAAAAGAAAGACAATTAGCTTTTAAGATTACAATTACCCCCATTAACCTGGAATTATTTGTAATTAGGCCAAAAATAATTATTACAACATATTATTTCGCAAGACAACTTGACGGGACACTGGAAATTTAGGCTATCAATATACTACTACGCCCTGGTAATGATTTATATCAGGTTCAAAGTAAAAATATATGCAAAGACGCAAGTAAAAAAAATCTCTAAATTTTACTTAATGGACAAATAATGCAGTTCAGTACCTGCCCGACTGAACCAAAACGGTAGACAATATTTTCCCCAGTGCCGTCAGAATTTGGAGCCACCCAATAAGAATCAAAGGCCACTCCACTAACCTGACAACATCAAGCACAAGATTGCTAAGAAATTGGTTGTAATTTCTCATTTTCTTACTCTCAGAAATTACAGCCAGTTACATCATGCGAATTCCTTTAAAAACAAAATGACTTGAATAATAATAATAATAATAATAATAATAATGGCTTAATTTAATTTAGAATCCTCCTATGTAAAAAGATGTTCATGAATACAATTTGAAGTGAGAATTAATTCAACCGGCCATTGAATTAAAAATATGATATTTTATAATTTTGTACCTTGAAGAAAGAAAATTGCGATATTTTATATAAGTTGACAACCATGTATAAACTACTTACCCACGAATTGTGTCCTTCGCCCCATGCAACAATCTTTTTATCTTCCATACTCCACACTTGCACTAAATCATCCTCTCCTCCAGCCAAAATGTATTTTCCATCCGAGCTATCGTTTCAAATTTCAATTCCATCAGTCAAACCATATCAACAAAATTTTATAATTCTAAAAATAGCAAAAATAAAATTTCAAGTCACCTCCAAGCACAACACAAAAGAGCACCATAATAGCTTTTTCCTCCGCAAATAAGCTCATCAGTTTTGTAGTCAAACACTCGGAGGTAACCTGTATTCATCGATTTTTCTAGCCTATAAATAATGAAGGACAATTTAACAATATAAAATTTAAATATGGAAAGCACGGTTAAATAGTGACAATACCATCCCTTCCTACTGTTGCTATATAAGCCCCGTCTGCTGAAAACGCAATTCCGTTTATCGAACCCTGGCATATATGCCATCTAGCAACTGGATTCTGCATTAAAAAAAAAAAAAGGAATTTCAGAATGAATTAAACTAAATAAATAAATAAACAAATAATGATATGGAACCAGTTTTAAAAAAATGCAGTACCTTACTGTAGCGTGCATGTGATACAGAAAATTGAGTCGGGTCCTTGATCACAGGGAATGTATGTTCGCCAGAACCATCTTTGTTCTGAAAAATAACAACAGGGGGCATAATATTTTTCCAGAGATATTAAAGAATTCAAATAAGAAACTGGGTCGTTCAAATAAAAGTTCAAAACTTGCCTTTTCATATACATACATACTTCCATCCACGTGCGCAACAATAAATGAGCCGACACCATTTGGAATCCACTCAACACAAGTACAACGACTGTTAATTTAATGAAACAAATTAATTTATCATAATAGAAATCAACGATAAGATGCACAGGTATGAAAAGCATGAATATTTTTTTCAGAAAGGGAATGAAAACAAGAAAATCAATTCTTGCCTATTATTAACGGAACCGTCTTTATTATAATGCTGGGCCCCCACAAGCTTCTTTCCAACATCTTGTAATTGTTGTCTTAAAGACACCGAATAAACTACAAAAGAAAATGAAAACAAGCCGATTCAATAAAAACTTTATACACATTGGCCAGTTTAATTTTATTTAAAAAAAGAAAAAAACAGGCATACCATCTCCAGAGCTTAAACCAATAAGCAAATCGTGCCCATCTTTCGCATCAGGGTCAAACGCATGGCAAACAGGATTCGAATTACTAAACTGAATTAGTTTTATCGGATCCTAAAAAAATAATAATAACAATATCAATTCCAATAGGTTTTAAGCTAAAAGTAAAATGGATATATCAATATAAATTATAACCACAAAATGACAAAACTACCTTATCCTGAGAATTTAAGTCGCTGATTAAAATCGCATCACCAACATTGAACACCACGTAAGACCCTGGGCCATCGAAGTTCGAGTTACCAATCACATTGTTCGAACTCAAAGTCCCAAATGATCCTGTTTTGCCATTTGTGCCGTTCATCGTTTTATTTCCACCATTACCCCCGACAAAACTTAGTGCTCGGCTCCCATTGCCGCCACCCAATAACCGAGCGGCTGCTGACCTCACTCCGCTGCTTACGCCCAAACTCGGTGATGATTGTGATGGCGCCGAGGTTGACTTTTCCTTGAGACGAGCGAGAGTGACCTGGCGACGACATTAATCGAAATAAACCAAAAGTCTATTAATATTTTGAGAATTTTCTTTTCCAACTAAAAATCTCAAGAACAAAAATTAGCAAACAAATCATTCCAGAAATTTCATCATTTTATACCAAATAAACTCATAATTACACATCAGTGTAACCAGATTAGTCATTCCCAATACCCAATCTCTTTGCAATATAAGCTGTAGGCACCCAATAAATAACCATAATTAACAAAAAGTATATTCTTACACGCGCAATTCACAAGCTAAGAAACGATACACTGGCCTCAATTATATGAACAACTTCCAAAATAAATGAATTAATAAATAATAAACATATGAAGAAAAAAATCTGAAACAAAAAAGAGAGGAGAAATTGTACCAACCTGGGTTACAGCTTTACCATGGGCATAGTTAGGAACGCTAGGGGGATAGGTTTTCTCATACTGCAGCTTGTATTTACCTTCAGGGGTTTTGAAATACGTTTTCAAACCAGGCGCCTGCGCGTTGGCCCCTGCCGACGTCGTATTATTGTTACTCGCCGCTGTGTTCATCATCACTTCGTGACTTGAGAGAGAAAAGGGTTATTGAGTAATGATAACTGAAAACTATGCAAAGTCAGAATTTTAATGGGATGTTTTTTAAATGCGGTGCCTTGAGAACAAGTTTGTGCGTTGTGGACTTTTGGATCAATTTTTCATTTCCCCCTATTTGTTTATGTTTTCTGAAAATCTTGATTTTTGTTCCATTTCCTTTTCCCCTTCATTTCGACCAAAAAAATAAATGAAAATAGAATGTGTGTACTGATGACTAGACTGTGAGGGCAGTTTGTGTGTTTTTTCTTCCGTATTTCTAAATTCTAATGGTACGATTGTGGGATGCATTTATTAATCTTCTTTTATGTCTTTATTTGATTAGTCGGTATATGAGTTGATCCATTAAAAAATAATGGACAACACTCTCAGCAGGTTGAATTAACGGATAATTCGTTAAACCAAATTTTATACTAATATATTATAATACGAAAACTAATACATTATAATAAAAAACCAATATATCATAGTCCTAATATATCATCGTACAAATCGACATTCTTTCTCTCTCTCTCTCTCCCCTCGAGAAAACACCCAATCCTAGCATAGATTTAAATCCCAGCAACATCTCCGCCGAGCTCTATCGACTACGAGAAAAATCCTAAGGGCCTTTCTTACTTCTCCTCTCTATCTCTCTTTTTTCCCATTTCCTTATTTTTGATTTCTCAACACCACCAATGAAAAACTTGTACTAAACGCAAAATTAGTCAACAAAATTAAACGACCTAACAGCCTACCATTGTCTGAATTATCAATCCCTATTTCTCCATCAATATCCTGGAGCAGGGTATGTTGTGTAAACCTTAGGCTCTTGGAATTTTTAACTATGCGTTATTTTATTATTTTTGGTTTAGTTCTTTTTAGTTAAGGATAGGTTATGTTCTAAATTGTCATTTTTATTTGTTGGTTCATCGATTTAAGTGTTTGGACTATTGGATCGGTTTTAGGGTCTAATTATTGAAAGTTTTTTTTAACCAAAATTTGTATTTTGGAGATCTAATTATGTTTAACATCAAGTGCTTAATGCGCTTTTGAAAATGATTTGATTAATGGATTTGTTCATTTGACAAGAGAAGAATGAAATATACAGGAACGTCTAATATTACTCCATATCAGATAGTTTGTATAAGAAAGCATTTGAGTTGAATTGAATCTAAATAAGAGTCCATTTGATTCAATATTACATAGAATTTGTCACACTAGAGCTGATTTTAATTTGTTGCTTGAAGTCTTGAGATCAAAAATCGAATTAATAACAAAAACTGCCGAATTTTCTGGTTAAATTGAATGGGTGACATGGCAATTGAGTCGGGAACTATGCTAGAGAAGACATGAATATGTTGTCAACGTACACTCTTCAGTCGTCGCAATAACCTTGTTTGTCACACTGCTTTGTGCATGTACTGTGATTGGTCATCCGTTGAAGGAAAACCCGTTGGATGAATGAATCTATCACTGCCCTCAGAATTGTAAGTATATTTATTTTATGTCATATTCTTGCCTTTTTTTTTTTTTTTTTGGTGACAATCCATTATAAGATTTTTTTTTAATGAAAAGGTGTAACCATATGAGTTATAAACCTGTTAGAGTTTGTTGTTGTAAAATGTTATATAATCTTGATCGAGTTTGTTATTATTTCTTATATTTTGTTTTTGAAAATAAAAAAGGACTTTAAGGATACTAATGTGGTGATGAGGGACGAAGAAGAGAAGGTAGTTACTTATAAGGATGTGAGATTCGTGTGTAAGAATAGTGTTTGTAATTGCTAGAATAGAGAAAGTGCAGATCAAACAACTTTTTTGAAATGATAGACGAGATTGTTGATATTTGCGTTGAAGAAGAAAATAGAATGAGTTGAAGAAAGATAGTGTATCTTTTGTTCCATAATTCTTTTCTCATTTTGTTAGTTGATTGAATATTTTAGATTTTATTTCATGGGTTGAAAATTAGGCTTGAGCAATTATATTTTGTCCTTGTACTCCAATGAACCAAGTTTCTATTTTTGGGGCATGTTTTGAAGGTGAAATCTTATAATTTGTTGTAGAGTGTGTGTTAATGTGTATTTGTATCACTTCTTACTTGAAATGAGAATCTTTTTGTCTTAATTGAAAAGTGAAAATATAATATTTTCTTAAAAATGCTTAATATATAAGTGACATTTTTAGAGCAAATTGACACATTTTAGTGGAAAAATGACACAATTTAGTGCAAAAGTGGCAATGTTATATTTTAAGTTATAGGCTTGATTATTATATAATGTGTAAAAGTGACAGTTTGAAATAGAAACGTGACACTTTCTAATGTAAAACTGACAATATTTAATTTAAAAGATGACAATGTTATATATTAATTTGAATGAGCAGCCACAATATAATATTTAAATGCGACAATTGTTAGTGCAAAAGCAACAATAATAATTAAAACAGTGACATTACTGTTTCGACCCAAAATATGACCAACGTCAAGGAAAACGCCTGGAACCTTGAACACCCTTTTTATCTGCACACAAAAATACGTTAGAAAGAACCACCGGTGGTTTTTCGGTGGAAACCTCTCCGATGCTTAAGTCAGTAAAGCGTATGAAGTTTCTCTTAGCAAGCAAAGAAGGAATGCACAAAGAATGACATACATCTCTCAGCCTTGGAGCTGAGGTATTTATAGTTTTTTCCCAGTGGGGACCCTTTCCGGGATCTCGAAAACAAAGGCCGCAAATCAAGGGCCGTCGAAACAACAAACTCTGACAATTGGTCCCACTTGTCCCCCAGCGGGGGTCAAGAGATCAGGTCTCTCTTAGTTCTGCTCTCCTTCTTACTAGCAAGCCTACCTGCGCGGGGGGGTCAAGAGGCCAGGTCTTCCCTGGTCCTGCTCTCCTTCTTATTGGCAAGCCTACCTGCGCGGGGGGTGGGGTGGGGTCAAGAGGCCAGATCTCCCCTGGTCCTGCTCTCCTTCTTATTGGCAAGCCTACCTGCGCGGGGAGGTCAGGAGGCCAGGTCTCCCCTGGTCCTGCTCTCCTTTTCACTGGCAAGCCTGCCTTTATATTGCCAAGGTTTATCTCACAGGAGGTCTTCTATCAGCTTAGGGCAACTCCTGGGTTGGGATGACGCTGTTCAACTCTTACTAACCTCAGGACAACCCCTGGGTTGGGATTCAGGTCTTACTGCTCAGCTCTTACTAACCTCAGGACAACCACTGTGTTGGGATCCAGGTCTTATTGCTCAACTCTTACTAACCTTAGGACAACCCCTAGGTTGGATCCATGTCTTACTACTCAGCTCTTTGGTCATCTAGATCCTGGTCTTACTGCTCAGCTCTTACTAACCTCAGGACAACCCCTGGGTTGGGATCCAGGTCTTACTGCTCAGCTCTTACTAACCTCAGGACAACCCCTGGGTTGGGATCCAAGTCTTACTGCTCAGCTCTTTGGTCATCTAGATCCAGGTCTACCCCAATCCGGGTCTGACCTATTTATGCCTCGTCAACTCCTCCCCCCGAAATGGTTGGGGTAGAGCTGCAACTTTCCAGGGTCCTCAGAAATAAATATGGTCCCACCTATCAAAGGAGCACAAGTCTCGGCAAGAGAAAGAGAAGAAGCTGCGCGATCTGTGCAAAGAGAGGGCTAATAAGCTGAAGAAGGCCGAGCAAGAGCTTGAAGAAGTGAGGAAGGCAGAGCAGAAAGTGTTCGAGATGGCCAGGGAAGAAGCGCAAAATGAAACCTTAGCCGAGAAAACGGAGTTCCTTAACTCCGAGGAGGGGCTAAGGCTGATCCAGATCAATCGGGAGTATGTCCAGTGGGCCTTCCTGGGTTCGGAGCAAATGTATCAGCTGCTTGCTCCAGAGGCAGAGGTATACTTCCACTTCGCTCCGGATGCTCAGGCAAAGTGGGCCCAGGAAAAGCCCACAGTCCCCTTCGATCGCGCGGAAATTTTGAAGCAGCCTCCTGAGCCTACCTCTTTCTGCTACTCTCGTGAGCAAGACCGCCTGCCTAGGCTCGATACGCCCGAGTTTACTACGCACGTTTTTGCCGCATTCACTGCTCCCCCGGTTTCCCCAGAGGCAGCTCAGCCAAATCCAGATCTGACTCTTGCCCTAACCACATCTACTCCCTCCCCCACCTTTGCTGATTTGGGGGAGCTGCTGGGAGGAGCCTCTCCGGGTGCCCTGTCAGAGGAGGTTGTAGAGCAGCTCGCGCAGGAGCTAGATGCGGGGGTTTAGGCTTAGTTTTGCTTAGACTGCACTTCTCCTGACAGATCTGTTGTTTTGCATGTGTGGGTGATCTGCCTTGCTTTCTCAAGAACTGGTGTACTGAACAATTTTTGATCAATAGTAATGAATTTTCTTATCTAGTAGCGACTTTTGGTATTCTAGGGTCTCCTTACTTTCCGGAAACTCTAGTATTTTTTATTCCCTGGCACGTGCCTTCTTTCCTTTAAATATGCGTGTGTATGATTTATTTTTCTTCAATTTCTACAATGGCTTCTTCTTCCTTACTCGAAGAGCTTGACTCTGTGAAAGAACATCTATCTGTTCGTCGAAAATTTCAAGCTTTCCGATAGACTGACTGTGCTCCAGGAGAAAATCAGTTATCTGTATCGCCTCTTGGAGAGGAGGAGGCAGAAGAAACGCCACTACAAGCGAGAGTGGGCCGAGCTGCGTCAACTGAATCATCAATTGCGAGAAGAGAAGACCGACTTGACGGAGTCGGTGAACCGGCTGACTATCGCTGCCGGCGAAGCTCACGCTATATCTGAGCGAGCCGATAAGTACCGCCAGCGCTACCACGAAACTGAGCGTGAGCTGTGGTGTGTCCTCCGTGTTCTGGCCTCTGATCGGAGGGCCTCTTCCTCACATGGCTAAATATCTTTGGGATTTTGTTGAATTTTCTGTTCTTCTATTTTATTTCCTGCATTGTAATCAATTTTGCCAGCCTTCGTAGAAGGCGTGTGCAATTTCTTTTGTATTTGCCAGGATTTTATGATAAATGCAAGAGTATTTTCTTCGCAAATTTAAATGGGTTCCTGTTTATTTCTTCAATCAAATCATGCGAATTAGGGTTTTCAAGCTTAGCCAGTTCGGGCTTTTGAACTTACCTTCAAGTCTGAAGAATTGAGGCACCCGCCTCTGGCAAGACCTGACTTAAATCGAGTCGATCATTTTATGAATATCCACTTTAAGCCATTCTTGGCTTGATCTAATAGCCAGGTCAGGCGCTTTTACGAGTATCCGTCCTCAAACTGACAATCAGGTCAGGTCAGGAAAATAGGGCATCTGCCCTTAGCCAATCCTGGCCTAAACTGACAATCAGGTCAGGAAAATGGAGCATCCGCCCTTAGCCAATCCTGTCTTAAATTGACAATCAGGTCAGGAAAATGGGGCATCCGCCTTTAGCCAATTCTGGCTTAAACTGACAATCAGGTCAGGAAAATGGGGCATCCTCCCTTAGCCAACCCTGGATTAAACTGACAATCAGGTCAGGAAAATGGGGCATCCGCCCTTAGCCAATCCTGGCTTATGCTGACAATCAGGTCAGGAAAATGGGGCATCCGCCCTTAGCCAATCCTGGCTTCAAACTGACAATCAGGTCGGGCAAATGGGGCATCCGCCCTTAGCCAATCCTGGCTTCAAACTGACAATCAGGTCAGAAAAATGGGGTATCCGCCTTTAGCCAATCCTGGCTTCAAACTGACAATCAGGTCAGGCAAATGGGGTATCCGCCCTTAGCCAATCCTAGCTTTTATGAAGACGCACTTAGTTTGGCTAACGAGCATAAACTTGCATTATCATTATATTAACAGACATTAAGAAATCACAACCATACATAAAATTTTCGTAAGTTCACAATATTCCATACGCGAGGAATTTCGGTTCCATCCAACTCTTCTATCTGATAAGCGCCCCTGCCAAAACTTAGGTGACTCGGAGTGGTCCCTGCCACGCCGAATCAAGCTTTCTTTAGTTTTCCCTAAATCAGCTCTTCTTAAGACCAGGTCTCCAACCGGAAATGTCTCTTGATTACAAATATGTTATAAATCGTTTTTTATTCTCCCCTTGATGTGTGCCATCCAGCTCTTTCCCTCTTCTCCTCAACGAAGTCCAGAGCATCCTGAATCAGCAGCTCATTTTGTTCCTCAGTGAAGCGAGGTCATCCTCCCGACTGGTCTGGCCTAGATTTCTTCATCGATACTCTCTCTTCTCTGTCATATCTCTCTCTTTTCTTCTCTCCTTCTTCCTTGATTTCCAAGGCCTCCTCCAAGTGAATGTACTTCTCAGCTCTCTCCAAGAGCTCTCCGAATTTAAGAGCTGGCTTTACTACCAACGACTTGAAAAACTCCCCCCGTCGAAGGCCTTGTGCTAGCGCATTTACGAGGAGCTCTTCCGATGCAGAAGGCACCTCTAGTTTCGCCGTTGTGAACCTGTTGATATAAGCACGCAAACTCTCGTTCTCCTTCTGCATAAAGCTGAGTAACTCCATCTTCTGGTATTTCCTGTAGCTTGTGAACTGATGCAGGAAGGCTGAACTGAATTCATCAAAGTTGCTAATGGATCGCGGCGGTAGCTGGCTGAACCACAGCTGGGCTGATTTGGTAAAGGTCATCGGAAAGACCCGGCATATAACCGCATCCAAAAATTTGTGCACAGCTGCTGCAATCTCAAATCGGCTCAGATGGTCCCATGGATCAGTGGTCCCATTGTGCTCAAAGCCTAGAGATCGGTATGAGGCCGGCACATCGTCGCGCATGACCTCCTCCGTGAATGGAGTGCCTCACCGTGACGGCGCCATACCTGTGCCCGTCATCTTCCTCTTAAACTCCCACACCTCCTTCTGCAGGCTCTGCATCTGCTCATCCAGACCTGGATTTGCCTGGCTTGAGGTCTCGCTGTCAGAAGTAGAGAAATGCTCTTCTCTGTCCTGAAGAGGGGTCCGATCCATGCGCTGGCCGCGCAGTGGCTCAGTTTCCATCGGCGGAACTGTCCGATCTGGCCGTGCGCCGGACGGCGGCGTTGACATCTCTGCGAACTTCTTCTCCACAGCTGTCTCCACGGACTTGCCCGATCAGCTCAGACAACTGCCTGAGGCGGACGTCATTGAACAATCCACCAGCGGCAGGCGTTGATCCGCCGGAGGGGGGCAGCACGGTGCCGATCCCACTGCCGTTGACGGATCTGCTCCCTCGGGCCTCGCCATGGACATTTCTGCTGACCGTGGCATACCCCACGGCACGGCGGAGCTGGGAGTTCCGCCGAGCTCTCCCACCAAGTTTCGTCGTAAACTGTCTGAAGCCATAGAAAACCCTCACGTCTTAGCTTGATCGCCTTCCCACAGACGGCGCCAATTGTTTCGACCCAAAATATGACCAACGTCAAGGACAACGCCTGGAACCTTGAACACCCTTTTTATCTGCACACAGAAACACGTTAGAAAGGGCCACCGGTGGTTTTCCGGTGGAAACCTCTCCGATAGTTAAGTCAGTAAAGCGTATGAGGTTTCTCTTAGCAAGCAAAGAAGGAATGCACAAAGAATGACATACCTCTCTCAGCCTTGGGGATGAGGTATTTATAGTTTTTTCCCAGTGGGGACCCTTTCCGGGATCTCGGAAACAAAGGCCACGAATCAAGGGCCGTCGAAACAACAAACTCTGACAAGTGGTCCCACTTGTCCCCCAGCGGGGGTCAAGACATCAGGTCTCTCTTAGTCCTGCTCTCCTTCTTACTGGAAAGCCTACCTGCGGGGGGGTCAAGAGGTCAGGTCTCCCCTGGTCCTGCTCTCCTTCTTATTGGCAAGCCTACCTGCGCGGGGAGGTCAGGAGGCCAGGTCTCCCCTGGTCCTGCTCTCCTTTTCACTGGCAAGCCTGCCTTTATATTGCCAAGGTTTATCTCACAGGAGGTCTTCTATCAGCTCAGGGCAACTCCTGGGCTGGGATGACGCTGCTCAGCTCTTACTAACCTCAGGACAACCCCTGGGTTGGGATCCAGGTCTTACTGCTCAGCTCTTACTAACCTCAGGACAAACTCCTAGGTTGGGATCCAGGTCTTACCGCTCAGCTCTTTGGTCATCTAGGATCCAGGTCTTACTGCTCAGCTCTTACTAACCTCAGGACAACCCCTGGGTTGGGATCCAAGTCTTACTGCTCAGCTCTTACTAACCTCAGGACAACACCTGGGTTGGGATCCAGGTCTTACTGCTCAGCTCTTTGGTCATCTAGATTCAGATCTACCCCAATCCGGGTCTGACCTATTTATGCCTCATCAACTACTATATTTTATGTTAAATATTTGATTATAATATAATATGTAAAGGTGATAACTTTTAGTGTAAAAGTGATACGTTTTAGTGGAAAGTGACACATAGTGAAAAGTTGTCAGTGTTATATTTTAAGTTAAATAATTGACTACATTATAATAACTAAGAGTAACAATTGTTAGTGCAAAAGTAACATGGTTTAGTGAAAAATTAATTGTTTTTAGTGAGAATGTTATAATTTAAGTTATATATATATATATATATATATATATATATATATATATACATATATATATATATATAAGTGATCATTTTTAGTGCAAAAGTGCCAATAATAATTGTTGAAGAAGTGACACTATTATCTATTAAGTTAAATATTTGATTGCAATATAATGTGTAAAAGTTACACTTTTTAATTGAAGAAAATGATTAATTCCAGTGCAAAGTGTGAGAGTGTTATTTTTTTAAATTTAATGCTTGTAATATGTAAAGTGGCAATTCCAAAATGGACACACTTTACTGTAAAAATGACAGTTGTAAGTGCAAAAAGTAAAGTAATTTAGTGCAAAAGTAACACATATAAGTTAAATGCTTGGTTACATTATAATGTTTATAAGTAATTTTTTAGTGTGAGAGAGTGACACTTTTTGGTGCAAAAATGACCGTATTAATTGAATAAGTGATAATATTATATTTTAAATTAAAACTTTGATTACAGTATAATATGTTGTATTACATAATCGACCATCTCTCAATATTGGGACCACATACCCGACCATCCATAAGACTACTCCATATAAAAATCTTGAAAAATCCAACAACACTAATTAAACAATAATAACAGATATTCGCAATAATACTTTCACAATAAACGTAATGAATATAATGAACACTTGAACAATGTGATTTATACATATTTGTGTATATTTTTCGTATATTTTTCTGTCTTGTTTTGTGTGCTTTAGTCGGGTTGAGTCGTATTTTGTCCCCTTTTCCCTTACTTTGCGTTTTCATAGCTTTTTTCATATTTTTAGTATTTTTTGTATTTTTTTTTTTCATATTTTTGTACATTTTTTATGTTGTTTTATTTTTCTTTGTTTTAGGAGAGTCGAGCGGGCCCAAACACGTTTTTGGGGATCATAATCGACTTGACTTTATAAAAACACGACTTAGACCCACGAAGTACAGCCGCCGGTCAACCATCGACGGAAGCTCGACGCCCATGCACAGCTCCTGCTCACGTTAACAAGGTGTGTTGATCGACCAGTTGAAATTTTCCCAAGTATCATCGATCGACGGGGTATCGACACGCCATTGACATGTGCCTTTTTTCCACCGACGACTTGTATGCATCAATCGACAAGGCATCAACGAAAGATACACCATCGATCGACATAAGGCTATTTTCAACCATTTTTGGGCAAAATTACCATTTTGACCTCACTTTCCCCTATTTAAACCCAAACTCAACTGCATTTTGAAGTGACCTTTGACCTCTTAGGGTTTAGAGTCCGAAGCTTACCTTATCCTCTTGTTTTTATCTTTTTTTCACCTTTAAACTTTAATAATTCTTAGTTAGCTTAAATTCCTAGTTAGCTTAGTGTAGCTTGTAAAATCTTAGCTTAGCTCTTAGTTTTTCTTAGTTTGTTGTATGCTCAAGCTTAGCGTTCTTGGTGGACATCTAATCTTTAAGCTTTCAAGATTTGAAGAACTTTTCTATTTGGGAAATTTGTAATTGTTGTTCTCTTGCACTTTCTTGTTAATTTCTATGAATGTTTTGAAGTAATTAGTTCTCTCATATTTGGATTTTAGTTTAGATGTTTTAGCCTTGCTTGTATTGTTCATAAACCTTTATTATTCCTACATTGTTATCTTCTTCCTTCTTTTCAAGCTTGTTTCCCCTTTTAATATAGTGTAAAAAGTTGGTAGAGAAAGGTATATGGGTTTTGACAAAGTTAGTCATTATCTTGCACTTTGTTGTTATCGCAATCTAAGTTCTTGATTAAGATGTGTTCAAGCATTGTATTTCTTTAACTTTATACTTTTAGTTTGAATGTTAGTTTCCCTCCATCCCTTGTTTTATTTTATTTATGCTTGATTTATGAGTTTATGATTTTATTAGCTTGAATTATGAACTTATCCATTAGGTTAATTATGTTCATGCTTGTTCTTAGTTTATGTTATTGTACTTCTTGATGATTATAGGGTAAAATTTATGGGTCTGGTGTCTAGATGAGTTTAGAACTATCAATTGGTATTGTTGGGTGTTTAATTTATAATTTAGGATTGACAACCCTAACTTGTAGATTAAGTGTTATGTCAATTGATCCTGAGACAAGTCTAGAGCCTTAGAACCTCGCTTTATTAATCCTTTCAAAGTCTTCGATTTCATTTCTCGTAATTTAAACTCTCGCCTTAGTTGCTAAAAACCAAAATTCCAAAAATTTGATCATCTGTTTAGGATAGATTTTTCTTATTTTCTCTTTCGTGATTCAACACAAAAATCACTTTCGATTAGTCTTTCTTCTGAGATTAGACTTGAGTCTCCTCACCTCACTATGATCAACCCCTTTCTGTTGCGGGCGATCCTCAAAATATTTGAAGAAAATAGTGCGTTTGAGATCACTTCACAATGAAAAATCATCAATTAAAGTCATACTATAAAAAAGCTCCAGGCAGGGTCTATATAATATTCTTACAACATTCAAGAAAAAGAATAAGTGCAAGAAATATTGTTGTGTTCCAACCACTACAACAACTATATCAATGACTCCATAAATGACCACTATACAATTGGTATGTCTAAGCTTCTCCATATTCTATATTAAATCCTTGAGTTGATTCATATCGAGTTAACTCAAATGCTCTTTAGAAAGATCCGAGCTTTCCAAAACCACTTCAAGTTCTTTTCCTTTTCTCTTTTTGGTCTCTAATTCCTTGTTCTTCTGATCACACTACTTCTTATGTTACGCAATAAGAGCCAAATGAATCCTCTTTTCACAAATTCCTGTAAATTTGGCATCATACTTCTATTGAAAAATGACCCACAACAGATTCAACCTTAAGATGGTCGAACGAATAAGGTCGACCCATAACACACATACATCACATCATATTATACAAAGAACTGAAAATCTCTCCTTCCAAAAAAATTAGCATACAAATAAATACGACTATTGTATATAACACAAGGGGTCTAAAACTAGTCGATAATTTTGATTTATGTAAACCAGTGTTCACTTCAACCACAATTTGACCTTCATTCCAACCAACTGATACACACAAAAAATAACAAAAGTTTACTAAACATCTGGAGTAATCATCACTGCTACTAGTTGCATAACCAAAATGAACAAAACAACACATCAAAACAAGTTATATACGACCAATCCTTTAGTAGCTAATTAATTATAAGAATCTAACAACATAATCTCCAATAATGAGTTGCTAACAGTTGACCCGTGCATAAAGCTGCTCGAGCGAACTAAGGAAATAACAATACCTTCTTCACTAAAATGGAAAGAAACATTACAAAGTTTAGCAATTGATTAGATTCATAATGAATAAATATTACTCAATCGTGAATCGATTTAAAATAAAGTTACCCAAAGAATAGCAATTTAAATAAAAACTGACAAAAAAAATAAAAAACGAAGTAAAAAATAAATTACGAACGACTTTAAATTGAATAGGGCTGAGGTGACCGAGATACCTTCCTCCATTAATAAATTAGTTTGAATTTTGATCTCCAGTACAAACGAGACTGAATTTTTGCACAGGATGGAGGTGTTGTGGAGGCGCGGTGGAGGTGAAAGGATTGTCGCTGAATTTTTATTTTAGGCTTATTGAACTTTCTTTTTTAGATATGGAGTTTTCTTGTAGGTCTGGGTCGGGGAAGAAATGATAAAAATAAATGGAACTTATCTTTTAAAAAAAATCTTTTGGCCATTTTATATGTGACCTGTTTTGTCTGTGGAGGGTATAGGTATGGGGCGGGTTTGGGCTCCATCACATGAAAAGAGATCTGTGTAGACATCACATAGGAGACTTGATCAAAGTTGTAACTCTTCACCTTAAAAATCAAAGTCCATATAATTCTCTCTTCTCTTACCTACCTAAGGGAAGCCGAGAGACATAGGTTCAGAGGTGGAGCTACGAGCATTTTATTGGAAGGGCTAAATAGGAAAAATAATATTGATGGGGAAAAACCAAAAGAGATTTAGTATTTTCATATAAATATACATAAGATGAATGCGGTTTTGGAGAGTTTGAGGGGGCTAAAGCCTCATATGCTATAAAGAGGCACCGCCCCTACATATAGATAGGACTAGATCAAAAAATGATTAATATCTCCTTCATGACCGTATGGGTTATTACTTATAAGATAAAGTGTTTTACTGGCAAATCACCAATTCCAAATATCGAACAAGCTGGTTTGGTGTGAGAAAAATGACTTAGAAAGTGAGTATTTATAGGCGTAGGGATAAAAACACAAACTGGTGGTTTGAACCGTAGGTTTATAGGTTGGAATTATTATAAAATGGAACCAGACTGTCCTAATGATAGTTTTGGTTCTGATTTGAATTCTGATCAAAAGTTAACCAAATCGTTGGCCATAAGATTGAACCTCTGGTTTGGCCAATCCATTGAGCATGTTAGGTGGTGATAAATACGATTTTTACATGCATGTTTGAGCTTATTTTCTCTAAGTTTGGACTATGAATTATGCATTAACAACTTGTTTTAGATTTATTTTGTATTATTTGGGAGTTGGTATATGTTTGCTCTTTTTATAGGATTTTGATCAATGTTAGCTTAAAATTGATCTTGAAAAGTACAATGAAGTAAAAGATCAAAGAAGATTGGGCTATAGAGCTGAAGATAGAGTCCATTGGGCCTAAAAATAAGATCGACCTATGAAGATTTTAAAAATCTACATTAATAAGGAGTTGTCGCAACCCAGCGTAGCGGTCACAACAAATGGACATTTTCTAGGGATGTTGTCGTGATCGCTCTCTAGCCCGATCGAGAGAGAGTTTTTTCAGTTCATGCATAGTAACCCAGGGTAACAACTGATACACAGTCTGCAATGAGCCCATAAATGTTACGACATGACATAACTTAGACTTAAAGATCTTGACTTTTTACTGCTAGAAGAGAGTTGGTAATGAAGCCAAATACATCCAAGAGGGCTTAGAACAACATAGAGTGAGTTTGGGGAGTATTGTAAGAGTCTTGGTAAGGAACACAAAAAACAATAGATGACTTCTAAAAAATTCTTGGTTATTTCTTCCTTTTCTTCTCTTAGTTACTTGTACTGATTATGAAGTGTTTGATGAATTATCTAAATAAGAATTTAGCTATGTCTAGTTGAACTCCTTAGTATTCCAAGGTTAGAAACAATGAATGTTTGATATTTTGTAAGCTTCAATAAATCAAGTATTTCCCTTCTATTATTTTTGTGATTGTGAAACTCTTATTTATATTATAAATGGTTGGTCGTATTTTATGATTTTTTAGTTTTGATAAATCAAATCGAGAGATAATATTTATTCTTTGGCTATCAATTGTAAAATACTATAATCAAAAACACCGAGAGGTTTGAGATTGTATGTGAAGTTTCTAAGTCTTTTAGACTTTTGGGATTCATGAATATAATTTCGAACATAGATGTGTTTTAAACTTGTGATCAACGACTTAATCATGTCGAGAGGAAGGTTAGACTATTCAGGTGATTAACTTAGAATAGATTGAGTCGAAAATAATACTTGATGAGTTGAGAAGATCATTATATTTAATCAGTTTATTGAATCGATACCTCGGAATACCTATCTCCAATTACATATTCCCTCTACTTTGAATTTTGTGTTAAACTTGGCAATATTTTACAATAAACTTTATTAGATTTAGTTATGTTCATAGATCGTTCATCGATAAAACAAAACCACCGCATTCTGATGAGTTTAATTAAAAATTATCATAGTTATATTACTTGTTAGTTCAAATGGAAATATTTTCATTGTGTTGAAGTCAAGATGGTCCGGTTCTTTTATGTTGAAGTGGATGTTGGACAACGAAGAAGCAGAATTAACATCATCAAATGGAAGTACGTACATTGTGAATGGACAAATAATCAAGACGTACTATGCGGATCACGAAAAGGAGATGGTTGCAATCTCTGTGGTGATACCTTCAAGAAATGAAGCGTCTAATTAATGACATAAAATTAAGTGCTTATTGAGAGGAAATGAATATATTTATTTGTTTATTAAAAAATGAATTATTTATGAGTATTGCAACCCCCAGGAGCGATCGCTACATGGCCCAAACCAGCGGGCTATTTTTCAAGGTATATGTCGTGACTCAGAGTAGAAGCCGCGGCGCAGCTAAACCATCACGACCCAAAGTTGTGACCACTACACAACCGAACCAATGGCCCCTTTTCAGTGTACCCATCGCGAACCAAGGGAGCGGCCGCGACACGCCCAGAAAGTTCTTTAAAGAATAGGAACTATAGAACTTCTCCTCACTCTTCTCATTCTCTCTTGCAAAAAATGCCCAAAGTAAAAATTTCTTGTAAATTCTCTTTAAAAGTTCGTTAAGAGTGCATTCTGAATCAATTTCCCACATCATTTAGCTATATATTTGCATCCAATTCCAAGAACAAGTTATGTTGTTTCAAGTTTTTTAAACTAGGGTTCTTATTTGGGGATTGTTGAATTTTATCAATATTATATGAGAATTCTTGTTCTTGATGCTTATATGTGCTGAATTATTGATGATTGATTGAGATTGATGTTGGGCACTTGGAGATTTTGAATTTAGAACTGAATTATTGATGATTGGTTGAGATTGATGTATGCATACTTGAGTATTTAATTACATGATTATTTGGAATAGTTAAAGTATGAAGTGTTGATGATAAAGTTTAGATAACTTGAGTTTCTTATTCTTGTAGCTTTTGTTTCATTGTAGAAGACATGTTTTGTTAAGTTTGGAGGATATTGTTTATATGATGATCTTTAGACTTGAACGGTGATTTTATGATTAATAGGTGATTTTATGATTAATAAGTCAATCGGAATTATAATTTAGTTAATGGAGTGAAGGGATTAAAGTGGGTGAAATTTAAATATAGGTCTTATTTTTATAGATCACGAGTTCAAGACATAGATCAAACCAACGAAGGCGTTCATCACCATATCCACCACCGGAACCAGAGTACGTGCCGACTCCAAAAACTGATCCGCTAAACTTGGGGTCAGATTGTTCACCACTCAACAACGAGTCAATTGGGACTATTTAAGTCAACTTGGAGTACATCCAACCAAATATGCGTGCCCTCCATGCTTGCAAGCACTTGGTATTTTAGAGGATGTTGACCAATTTTTCAATCGAATTGGTGAGGGCAAAGCATTGATGAGAGGAAAAATGGCCAACATATTGGCGTATGACACTAGAATCTCTAAGTACCATGGAACTCAAGGGTATGCAAATAAAAAAGATCTAGAGTCAATAACAATCCAGTTGGGAAATGAGGACCATAATATCACCACAGACGAGCTCAATCTCCTTTTTGATATTCCTAGAAGAGGTTTATATAACTATTACCCACAACACTTTAGTATGCACGAATTTAATACAATAATATGGAGACAAAGGATATGGTTGAACTTTAGAGGTTTACTCAGAACTCTCCAAAGCGTCAAGATTTTGAAACCCAATTTTTCAATGTGCACTTTGGGTGATATCCTCTACAGTGATGGCAAGACAGGATAATGAAGGTATGAGAAGTCAAGAGTTATTTGCTTTATGGGCTATGTTGTCGGGGACAACATTTGGTGTTAGGATTGTCCTTTGCGAACAGATGAACAATCAAGCAAAATTAACATCAGGAACCATTTACATTGGAGGCATGATCACACCGATTGCAACCATCTTGAACGTCGTTTTAAAAATTGGAAGATTACGCTCGAAAAAAAGGAACTCGACATAAACCATTTAAGGAGAAAAAGAATGATTGTATGTATAAAGAACTTTTTCTCTTTCATCAAAGAGCAAAGGATGAGTTCCCGCTGCCAGATCTAGACCTTACCTCACCTAGGCGACTATGGATTTAATTGAACATCAGTTTTGCTCAATAGCTATTCTATGAGTGAAAGAGCACAACGCAGTTTGGGGGTGGGGGGTGGGGGTGTTCTAAGAGGTATTTCACATTATGAACCTCAAAGGGACATGTTTAGGATAGTTGGAAGAAAGCCAAAAATATCCAATTAGGCAAAGCGGAAATGAACGAGAGAAGAAACACGAGGAGATACGTCAGAGTAGTTCTGTGAGTTTTGACCAAGGCGAACCACTTCATAGTTTCCAAACTTGTTATTACATCGTAGAGAACAATTTTGGGGGATGGAAGTGCAGTTATCCTGGGCCATGTATATTTTGTGTTATTGTTTTTTGCATGGCATATATGATAAAATTAATTTATTTTATTTACTTTCTGTAACATTTCTTTTTCAAAAAAAAAAATATTTTATTGAAAAAGTCCATAAGGATTGGATGTTGAAATCATTGGTGCAATAAAGGATTTATTATGTTTCTTGATTTGAGAACTTAGGATTTTAGTATCAGAGTTAAGGATTGATGATAAATTCTTTGAACTTGCTTGCATTCATTTGAAATAACTGGTGAGTTCATAGCCATATAAATAATTATTCTTATGTCTTGAGAGTATCTTCATGAATTTTCAGAAATACTAGAACTTGTCTTAGTCTTGGTTAAGGCCTTAATGCATGTTATTTGTGAAAATGATCTTAGGCGATTTTTTTGGCACCCTTTTAACCTTCTACAAATAAATTACTAAATATAAAATAATCCCTGGTTAGCCCTTTTGAGTGCGTTATCCTATTATTTGTTAGCCACATAATTATAAGTTTACTTTTGAGAAAAAGTGATTATGAACTGAAGAGAGTGGTTTTTTTTTTATGTTGGTTGAATAAAGCTAGATTGGTGCAGGAATCTTGTAAATAAAAGTAGGCATCAAAGAATAAAAACAACAACTAGACTTTTGATGATAGGGTTCATTCTTGAGTCAACATTATATAGGCTATTAGAATAAAGGAATCTAATAAAAAAAGGGTTTGGTTGTTTAACCTTTATTATAAAGGCTATGATTTGAGTTTATAGGTTTTAGGAAGAGATGAAGCATACAAAGCTTCAAGTGTTTTATGTGTAGTGATGATTGTGATATTTTTATGTGTTAGTTCGCACTTAGTCACTTTTATCCAAATATTCTAGCTGATAGTATTTCGAGGTTAGAAACAATGAATGTTTGATCTTTTGTGATTTTTAATAAATCAAGTATGACCCTTCTATTAATTTTGTGATCTCAAGTTCTTGTTTATATCGTAAATGGTTGATCGCCTTTTATGATTATATTTGGTGTAATAAATTGAATCGAGAGATAAGATTAATTCTTTGGCTTTCAATTGAAAAATATTATAATCAACAAGAACGAGATGTTTGAGATTATATGTGAATTTTCTAAGCCTTTAAAACTTTTGGGAGTCATGAGTACAATTTCAAGCAGTGATGTTGTTTTGTACTCGTGATCAACGGTTTAATCATATCAAGAGAAAGGTTAGACTATTCGGGTGATTAACTTATAATAAATTGAGTCAAAAACTGTACTTGGTGAGTTGAGAAGATCATTACATCTAATCATTCATTGAATCAATACCTCGGAATACCTATCTGTGATTATTTACTCTCTCTACTTCGAATTCGTGTTGAACTTGACAATCTTTTACAATAGTTTTTATTAGATTTTATTATGTTCGTCGATCGTTCATTGAAAAAATAAAATCATTCCATTCTTATGAGTTTAAATAAAATAAAATTATAATAGTTATATTAATTGTTAGTTTAAATTAATTGTGAAATACGACCTTACTCGTCGGTATCCAACATATTCATCGTACACTTGCGGATAGATAATAAATAAATTAGTGAACAAGTGGGTGGTACGATCAAAAGTTCTTCTCCTTTGAATTCAGAGATTAACAGAATATTGAAGGAGAAGAAGAAGAAGAAGAAGATTAATGTGAAGACGGACAAACATAAATGTATTACTCTGGCCCCTAGAAGTAAAAACTCCATTCGGTCATTTTTATAATTTCTGAAATGAATCTTTTCATTTTTGGATATTATATAATCTTTGGATTCTTGGGATGTTTTGATATTTTTGTAGTGAAGTATAACAAATTCAGACTTTTTGTACATAAAGTAAGACTTTTTTACTATCATGAAGTAAGTTTTTTGTTTTTATTTTTATTTTTGCTATCATCAAGATTTATACTATAAATTAAAAAAATTTGGTCAACAACTAAGAAATTTATGAACATTAAGTAAGAAGATTTTAGCTTATGAAGTGATTTTTAGTTATCAAATAATAAATTTCTAGCCATTAATTAAGGCCAGTGTTTAGATCTAACACTCACAAATGTTGTTTTGACATTCACTTTGTTCATATATTGGAAAATAATTCTTTTAATTCATTATATTATCTACTTTTTTATATATAATCATGATATTATCAAGTATCAGACATTTACATTAAGTTATACAAATTATCAAAAAAGGTTCAAAATTACCTCTACAGGCTATTTTGATAACGTGGCATGATTATATAATTATTTATCATTTATCATTTAAATTAAAATATTAGGTTATAAATAAATTATTGAACTTCATATTTTGTCCTCCCTTTTTATTTTCGTTTTTTTCTTTTTCCCCCTTTTACTTTACTTTTTTCTATTTTCTCCTTTCTTTTTTGCAACTCATCTCACCAGCAAACTCCGCCGCCATCTCCAGCCCGCCGCGAAGGCTTTAGAGTTGAGTTGCAGAAAAAAAAAAAGAAAAAAGAGAAAATAAAAAGGAAGAAGAAAAGTAAAAGAAAATAAAACGGAGGGCAAAATAGGTAGTTCAATAATATATTTATTATTTAGTATTTTAATTAAATAATAAATGATAAGTAAATACATAATCATATCAAAATAGCCCGCAATTGATATTTGAATTTTTTTTTTATAATTTAGTCAACTTAATGTAGATGTTTTGATACTGAACAATATCATGGTTCTTTTTTGGAAAACGAACAATATAATTAACTAAAAAAATAATTTTTCCTTAAGGCAAAATTGCAAAATACCCTAGTGCCATATGAATAGTGGGATTTTAATACCAATATGTATACGTAGTGGCAAATTTACTTAGTAACTTACATAAAAATTACAATTTAATCACAATTTTCTCTAAAAAAATATATTTCGCCGAGTCTTTCAATTTTCGGCAACATGTGATATTTTTCCCAAATGATGCATTTCTTCTTCTTCTTCTTTTCTTTTTTTGTACAGTCAATGCTGACGTATCGAAAGTAATTTTAAAAGAATAGAAATTACTTTAAAATAAAAAAAAATTGCAAGAAAAATGTATTCAAAATATAAATAAAAATTATTTTATAATATCTGACATTCTTTTGAATATGCAATTTTTTTAAAATATAAATGTGACCCAAAATTTTATAAATTAAAAAATGATTTATAAAATCTTAATTATTTTAAATTTATAAAAAAACACTAGACAATTTGTCAAAAGAAACTAAAAAGAAAAAAAATTATAAAACACTTTTCCAGATTTTTTTTTAATTTTTATTTCAGATTTTAAATCATTTTCCCAGATTGTTTTTTATAATTAATATACCTTTTTCACATATTTAAAATAATTTTCAGATTTTTAAAAATCTTTTTCCAGATTTTTTTTATACTTTTGCACATATAAAAAGTTGCAGATTATATAAAATAATTTTCTATTTTTAAAAACATTTTTTAAAATGTTAAAGTGAATTTTTATTTATTTTACCACATCATCATTGACTTGACCAAAAAATGTCAAAATTAACATTTGTTGCCAAAAATTAAATGAATCCGACGAAAAAAACATCCGATAAAAACTTGGATTAAATTACTAAGTAAATTATTAAATAAATTTGTCACGACATATATACAGTGGTATTAATAGGGATAATTTTTTTTTGCCTCCTAAAGTACAATTTAAGCCAAATTGCCCCCTAATGTACAATAATTTTCGACGTTGCCCCCAAACTTTATTTTCGACGGAATATTCCTTCTAGATTCCATCGACGGGCAGCTGGGGGGCAAAGTGAAATAATCTTATAGTTTGGGGGGTAAAGTGCAAAAAATCTTATAGTTTGGGGGGCAAATTAAAATAACATAAATATTAAATTTTTGTTTAAATTCTTATATTTGAAAAAAATATATAATTTTTATCTTATACTCACACACACAAAGTTATCAATACAATTCCAATTTTTAAAAAAAAAACCCATAAATTTTCAATTAATATTTATAATTTTCTAAATATAAATATTGTCAATACATCTTTTATATTATTAAATATGAAACACATGACTAAGTATTATGTAAATTATTAGGCTAAGTAACATAATAATATATTATTATGTATTATGATTGAAAAAAATAAAATAAAGGTGTATTTCGTATATGCATTATAATATTATGATATGAAGAATAAAATTATCATTCGATATTATTATTTGTATAAAAAGTGTGATTAAATACTATATTAATCATGAGTACATTATTATATATGATTATAATTATCGAATGATTAATATAATTAAAATCTTGATATTATAAGATTTTGATTATATTAATCATTCAATAATTATAATCTTATATAATAATTAATGTACTCATGATTAATATAGTATTTAATCACATATTTTATACAAATAATAATATTGAATGATAATTTTATTTTTTGTATTACAATAATTTACATAATACTCAGTCATGTGTTTAATAATTAATAATATAAAAGATGTATTGATAATATTTATATTTAGAAAATTATAAATAGTAATTGAAAATTTATGGTTTTTTTTTAAATTTGGAATTGTATTGACAACTTTGTGTGTGAGTATAAATCAAATATAAAATTTTAAAACAAAAACTTAGTATTTATATTATTTTAATCTGCCCCCAAACTATAAGATTTTTTACACTTTACCCCCCAAACTATAAGATTCTTTCACTTTGCCCTCCAACTGCCCGTCGATGGGATTTAGAAGGAATATTCCACCGGAAATAAAGTTTGGGGTGACAACGTCGAAAATTATTGTATATCAAGGGGTAAAGTGGAACAAAAAATACTTTGAGAGGCAAAGTGAAAAAAAACTGAATACATTGGGTGGAAAAAAATTATTTCCTATTTAATATCACCACCCATGTGTTGGTGGTATTTTGCAATTTTTGTCTTTCCCTTTATATACCCGCCCAAAACAAAGCCCACAGAAAAGCCTGCTGGAGGGGTTATAAACAAGTTCTGAAACAGATTCAGGACAATGTCTCACTTGCAGATCCAGCATTCAAAAATGGGTACAATAAATACTAAAAATAAAATAAAATATACACACATTAACATTGTTTTATTTTTAGAGTCATACAACCAAAATATACAAATACAAAAGATAACACACATCATTAAAATAAAATTACAATTGGATTCGACGCGTCTTCATTTCTTGAAATCGGTCTATGACATCCTATCAAAAACTCAGAAAAACACGTTAATTTCAAAAAAAATAAAAAAAAATCATTTAATAATAGATATAAGCTAATAAATAAATAAAATTTATATTTGACAATGTAATTATGTCGATACAACATTCTATGAAAAACATTACTATTTGGAATAAGCTTTATTTGGACAAAATAATTGGATTCGGAAAATGTTTGATTTGAATATCAAATAACATTTATTCAAGTTGATCTCGCTCAAATTAGACTGATCTTGAGAATTGTATGAATTTAAATTAAATAAAAGCCTCTTAAGTACTTTTAGAGAAAAGTTTAACAAATTCTCCGTATATCTATTTCAATATAATATATTTAAACTACTTATCCTTTTATTGTTGATATCAAATTACGTGGATAATGATGTAAACCCTATATTCTAGATGGTTTATTATTATTATTATTATTATTATTCTTTAGAGGCGTTTAGCCGAATGACCCTAACGATTTCGAGTCAATCTTGGCAAACCTCGGGGTAAATGATTTTAGCTAAAAAAAATTATAATTTAAACGGGTTAGAAATATGAGAAATTAATACTATCAGGATTCGAGCTAAACGAGTTACAAGTCAAAGTTTTAAAAATTATATATTTACATTAGAATTCTGAATTTAAACATATACAAAACTTAACATGTGTATTTCATAATAATATATTTATAATATAATAAATATATATTTATTTTTGTAGAGAAATACAGTATATTAAATATATCTTTTAAAAAAGAATAAAAAAAATATATTTATTAAAGAGAGATTGGTCTTTCGTAGACAATTCCAATTTCAAGATGCAATGATAACCCATATATTAAGGACAAGTAGAGATATTTAACGACTAATCCTAGCAGTATTGGGCCAATCTTAGCGGACTGCGAGCTAAATGATTAGGGCTAAAAAATCCACGATTTAAACAGGCCATAGTTTCCGGACCTAATTACCTTGATTTTATTTGACTTAAATGGTTTTAACCGAGCGCTTTTGACCCGTTAAACATTGAAAAAAAGTCAGAAAATACTATCTTTTTTTTTTAATTTTCCACTTTTATCTATGGTTATTCTTACGTTTTTACCATCATTGTCCTTTCACACGTTTTTGGTTAGAAATCATTTCACTGTTACGACACCTTAGTTAGAATTAAAGTTACCTATTTTTAGAATATGTAAAATTTATTTTAAGGTAAATTGATTAATTTTAATAACGCACCCACAATCATCGATACCCACAATCGCTCTGTAATCCTTTCAGATTCCAACCTCAACTGCACACATCTCAGACCTTCCATATCCCGAAGCAATTATCAAGAACAAATCTGATTGTAATTGATACGCAGATCAAGGATTTCAACGAATATTTTCAACGGATCATCTAAATCAGTAGCTATAGGAAAACTTCAGAATCCAAAATCCTTAAAAACCCTAATCCTTGCGATGGCCAAAAAATCGGAAAAAAAAAAAAAGGTGGATGTTATCCCAGAAACTAGTTTGTCTACGGAGGAGACTAGGACTCGATCCAGAAAATCAAGTAATCGGAAGAATGTGATACTGAAAAATGGTAAATTTTTGATGTTGTTTGGGAGGGGCAAACGTATCGTTGTTGATCCCGCGTCAGAATCAGACTCCGATTTTGAATCTCAAGAACATTTGGAGGCGAAGAAGATAGGTCGAGGAAGTTTATTTCCCCACTAGAAGAAGAAAATTCCGCGAAATAAAATCTCTATTTCAAATTCTAAAGGAAACCGAAAATGATACACGAAAGTTTTTAATTAAGGTGATTCCGATCGACCCACAAAGGGAGCAAAGTCTCATAAACAACAGTTCTGACATACCCAACAAACACAAACACAAGGTTTGACAAACTTATTTTTAATGTATTTTTGGTTTTTGTATAATTAAGACCATATCCCTAATTCATTTTTTGGACTGTTCTGTTTATATAGGCATTTATCTGTTTAAATGATGTTTTTATTATTTGTAAATGCTTTTTTTTATTATAATTAATTATTTTGCACTAATAGTATAATTAATTGTTTGTAAATATTTATTATTATTATTTTAAATTGTAATTGTGTAATTATTGTTATTATATTTTTTATCACAATTATAATAATTTCACTGGTAACCATGGTTATGTTTTTAGTTTATTATGTATCCATGTCTTTCTATGGTAGCTTACCGTGCACGTGAAATTGGCAAACTAAAATCTTTCTCGAACTGCGAGCTTGATATGTGTTATATATACTATAAATATGGAGTTATGTTATGTAATTGATACATATCTACCTGTTGCCCAATATAAAGACACAATGTTTTCGATTACTATACGATTATCGATGTTTTAAAAAATGTGTACACGAGTAAGAATCTTGAACATTATTAACATGCAGTTTACACATTGATTATACGGTTGGTTTATCACTCAGTTCTTTTTGTTTACATTATGTGATCACGTTGTGTTGACTGATCACATTTTTTCACATATAGCTTCTTAGTTGTGTATGATTGGGTAAACCAATTAAACAACATGTTTTATTTTGTCAAGCAAGTCAACTCAATGTATACCTACGACACTTGTTATAAAATACCATACATGTTGAATAAATTCTAAAAAACGTCAAACAGATTAATTTGTTATAGTACTACTGTAGATGCATGTTGATATGTTAGATGTTATGGAAACAACATATAAACATAAATATAATGTAGGTATACATTGGGTTCACTTGATGGATTGGGAAAAATAACAATATTTTTGTAATTAAAAAAAAAAGTTGATTGTGTTACCTTGACTTCTTTTATTGGCAATTTTAATATATGCTTTTTTTGTTTAATCTGTTTGTTTATTTTTGTATATTAACTAATGCACGATAATGTGTTTCTATTAAAGGAGTGGGACCTACTGCTAGGGGTATTCTGTTCTTTGGTGGCAAGGTTGATAGCTTCAGCAATGAATCTAGTATCATAGAGATCAAACGAGTTCTGACACCGGCGTGGTACGAATTGTTCAAAAAGAGTTGCTTTGGAAAGTCTATGGAGCTTGCAAATTTAAAAGTACAACCTTAAATAGTACACAATATATTGTGCAGGGAGGTGGCCCAGTGCAGGAATGATGAGCTGTGGGTTGACATGAATGGTAATATATTGCGATTCGGGATAGAGGAGTTTGCCTTCATTACTGGGTTAAAGTGTGTAGTTTCATGAAACAAGTATGGCATTGAACAAGTATGTGGGGGCACATATGACAAGTGTTTTGCTCGATTTTATTCACTTACCAGACAAGTCATCCACCACAGATTTATCATGGGAAATTTCACAACCGACGAAGATGCTGTCAAGATTGCTTCCCTGCACTTGCTCGTTAATCTACTATTTGGCTCTCAATTGTCACTGTTGGTGGATCGCTCTTACGTCAACGTATTAGACAGTGCTGCAGCAAACAATTATCCGTGAGGTATGGAAGTCTATCGATTCACAATATAATATTTAAAGGGCCAGTGTTATGGAAAGGAGAAGAGTGCTGCAAATAATTACGAGAATGGGAAAAGTCATTTCATTTACTACAGATTGTGGGGGTTCATTATATCACAACAAAAAAAGCAGTTTTCCGAGGGATTTTTCCCTCGATTTTGAGGTAAAATCTCTCGGTTTTGGGCGAAATCGAGGGAAAAACCGAGGGAATATTTCCCTCGGAAAAACCCTACTCGGTAAATTATTCGAGGGGGAATTTCCCTCGAAAAAATCCCCCGTACAACCCTCAGAAAAACCGAGGGAAAACCGAGGGCTGGCCACCTTCGGGATTTCCGAGGGAACTTACCCCCTCAGTTTTCCGAGGGGCAATTGTCCCTCGGAAAACCGAGGGAAAACTATTCCCTCGGTTTTTTGATTTTCCGAGGGAATTTCCCCTCGATTTTTTATTTATTTTTTAAAATAACTTTAAATCTTAACTTTAATTATAATTCCTGTTCAATTATTAAAATTCCCCAAAAGTTTGAAAAATATCATTAATGAAAAGACAAATAAATAAACCAATTATTATAAAAATATTTGAAATTTTAGAATTATTACATGCATTCGACACAGTAACAAAGTTTATATAAGAATCAAACTGTCCTATGGATTGGGAGGGGGGTACTGCTGGAAACGAGTATACAGGTCAGCCATCTGGGTATTCATATTCTCCTGAAATGCCTCCTGCTGCCGGCGCTGCTCCTCGCGCTCCACCTCACGTCGTCGCCCAGATGCCTCCTGCTGCCGGTGCTGATCCTCAAGCTGCTCCACACGTCGTCGCTCAGACTCGGCGTATTGCTGCTGGATCGCCTCAAGCTCCATCCTCTGCGCCTCCTGAGATCATCTGGTGACCTCCAACTCCTCCCTCTGAGCCTGGAGCTACGCCTCGAGCTCTCTGACGTGGGTCCTATCAGCCTGGGAGGAGGTGGAAGAAGAGCGGCAGTTTTTGAGAGGCACTTGTGTAAGATTTTAGAATCTGCTTCGACATTTGAGTCTTTTTTTCTTGGTTCTACGAATTTTAACTTTGGTTGCACCTTGATGGCTTCAATTTTTAACAAATTAGTTAATGTTTTATTTTAATTAGGAGAGTTCATCTAATTTTAAGATTTCATCTAATTTTTGGATTTTGTGTTTGGAGTTTTTGAGTTAATAGTTAGCGGGGGTTCCATGCCCACGAAGGAACTGCGAGGTAAAGTTCTGTACGTGTTATGATTAAAGATTTCTGCGCTTGTTGTCGTCTGATGTCGTTGTCGTCTGATGCAAGTATAATCTTGATAAAGGCTTTTATATACATCAGCTAACTTTTCAATTATCGGTCATCAAATTTATTAGCTATCAGTTAGCTTTTCAGTTGTCAGCTAGCTTTTAAGCTTTGTTTTTCAAACATTCTCATATCACAAGCCGCTCTTCTTCCACCTCCTCCCAGGCTGATAGGACCCACGTCAGAGAGCTCGAGGCGCAGCTCCAGGCTCAGAGGGAGGAGTTGGAGGTCACCAGACGAGCTCAGGAGGCGCAGAGGGATGGAGCTTGAGGCGATCCAGCAGCAATACGCCGAGTCTGAGCGACGACGTGTGGAGCAGCTTGAGGAGCAGCGCCGGCAGCAGGAGGCATCTGAGCGACGACGTGAGGTGGAGCGTGAGGAGCAGCGCCGGCAGCAGGAGGCATTTCAGGAGAATATGAATGCCCAGATGGCTGACCTGTATGCTCGTTTCCAGCAGTACCCCCTCCCAATCCATAGGACAGTTTGATTTTTATATAAACTTTGTTACTGTGTCGAACGCATGTAATAATTCTAAAATTTCAAATATTTTTATAATAATTGGTTTATTTATTTGTCTTTTCATTAATGATTTTTTCAAACTTTTGGGGAATTTTAATAATTGAACAGGAATTATAATTAAAATTAAAATTTAAAATTATTTTAAAAAATAAATAAAAAATCGAGGGGAAATTCCCTCGGAAAATCAAAAAACCGAGGGAATAGTTTTCCTCGGTTTTTCCGAGGGACAATTGCCCCCTCGGAAAACTGAGGGGGTAAGTTCCCTCGGAAATCCCGAAGGTGGCCAGCCCTCGGTTTTCCCTCGGTTTTTCTGAGGGTTGTACGGGGGATTTTTTCGAGGGAAATTCCCCTCGAATAATTTAACCGAGTAGGGTTTTTCCGAGGGAAATATTCCTCGGTTTTTCCTCGATTTCGCCCAAAACCGAGAGATTTTACCTCAAAATCGAGGGAAAAATCCCTCGGAAAACTGCTTTTTTTGTTGTGATATAATGAACCCCACAATCTGTAGTAAATGAAATGACTTTTCCCATTCTCGTAATTATTTGCAGCACTCTTCTCCTTTCCATAACACTGGCCCTTTAAATAATTATATTGTTGAATCGATAGACTTCCATACCTCACGGATAATTGTTTGCTGCAGCACTGTCTAATACGTTGACGTAAGAGCGATCCACCAACAGTGACAATTGAGAGCCAAATAGTAGATTAACGAGCAAGTGCAGGGAAGCAATCTTGACAGCATCTTCGTCGGTTGTGAAATTTCCCATGATAAATCTGTGGTGGATGACTTGTCTGGTAAGTGAATAAAATCGAGCAAAACACTTGTCATATGTGCCCCCACATACTTGTTCAATGCCATACTTGTTTCATGAAACTACACACTTTAACCCAGTAATGAAGGCAAACTCCTCTATCCGAATCGCAATATATTACCATTCATGTCAACCCACAGCTTCATCATTCCTGCACTGGGCCACCTCCCTGCACAATATATTGTGTACTATTTAAGGTTGTACTTTTAAATTTGCAAGCTCCATAGACTTTCCAAAGCAACTCTTTTTGAACAATTCGTACCACGCGGTGTCAGAACTCGTTTGATCTCTATGATACTAGATTCATTGCTGAAGCTATCAACCTTGCCACCAAAGAACAGAATACCCTAGCAGTAGGTCCCACTCCTTTAATAGAAACACATTATCGTGCATTAGTTAATATACAAAAATAAACAAACAGATTAAACAAAAAAAGCATATATTAAAATTGCCAATAAAAGAAGTCAAGGTAACACAATCAACTTTTTTTTTTAATTACAAAAATATTGTTATTTTTCCCAATTCATCAAGTGAACCCAATGTATACCTACATTATATTTATGTTTATATGTTGTTTCCATAACATCTAACATATCAACATGCATCTACAGTAGTACTATAACAAATTAATCTGTTTGACGTTTTTTAGAATTTATTCAACATGTATGGTATTTTATAACAAGTGTCGTAGGTATACATTGAGTTGACTTGCTTGACAAAATAAAACATGTTGTTTAATTGGTTTACCCAATCATACACAACTAAGAAGCTATATGTGAAAAAATGTGATCAGTCAACACAACGTGATCACATAATGTAAACAAAAAGAACTGAGTGATAAACCAACCGTATAATCAATGTGTAAACTGCATGTTAATAATGTTCAAGATTCTTACTCGTGTACACATTTTTTAAAACATCGATAATCGTATAGTAATCGAAAACATTGTGTCTTTATATTGGGCAACAGGTAGATATGTATCAATTACATAACATAACTCCATATTTATAGTATATATAACACATATCAAGCTCGCAGTTCGAGAAAGATTTTAGTTTGCCAATTTCACGTGCACGGTAAGCTACCATAGAAAGACATGGATACATAATAAACTAAAAACATAACCATGGTTACCAGTGAAATTATTATAATTGTGATAAAAAATATAATAACAATAATTACACAATTACAATTTAAAATAATAATAATAAATATTTACAAACAATTAATTATACTATTAGTGCAAAT
>BMAC01000180.1:876535-884035 GCA_014905375.1 Phtheirospermum japonicum
CTGTGAAAAAACCCTTCGCAGCAGCCACCACCTTCCCATACGAGCCGGTGCCGTAATGCCGTCCTTTCTCGACCCGACGATCTCCGAAGAAAACCCGGTCAGGGTCAACCTCGCTACTCGCATCCTGGGAAGACGCACGTTCCTTTTCCTGCTCCAGCTGTCGCTCGTACTCCTCCTGAAATACAACTCGTTATTAAAAAAAGTCTACATTAAAATCAAAGAACAAGTTAAAAATAAGAAAGAGACTCACATTAATATTACTAGATCTCGTATCGATCCACGCGCTATCTTTCTTTTGGTGCGTATGTACAAAAAGATCGTACACCTTAGCCGGCTCAACCGTCTCCCGCTCCTGTATCCAAATAGAATTTTCAAATAATTAACATTAAAATTAAACGAATAAATATTATATTATTTTATTCTAAAATTACTAACGATATCAAAAGCATAATCGACGCTTCGTCCGCTTCTCGTTTCCAACCGAAGGAGTTGATCGATCGAAACTGGGTCCAAACCAATTGGGTCAAAACCACCCCACGTGGCCTAAGATGATAGGATTGGTTTCATTTTTACGTTTTTTCTATTTTTTTATTTTTTTAAAAAACTGAAATTTTTGAGGGAATGGATTTCCTCGGTTTTCATTAAATCTTTTAAACAATAAAAAAATAGGAAAAAATAGAAAAATATAGGAAAAAATAGAAAAAATTAGGATTTGTTTCCGGGGCGCCGAAACGCACCCCTTCCCGCCCCGGTCGTAATTTATTGGGTTTCGTTTATATTTTTTACTAATTTTTCTAATTTTTGATTTTTTTTTATTTTTCATTTAAAATCGAAAAAAATAGAAAACGCGTACTAAACGATCGATGCCCGACTCTCGTCATTCCACGACGCCGAGACACCACTCCCCCCCCCCCCCCCCGTTCGTAATTTCTTGGGCTTCGTTTCTATTTTTTACTATATTTTCTATTTCTTCGAGTTTTTTTCCATTTTACATTTAAAATCGAAAAAGAAATAGAAAATGCGTACTAAACGATCGACGCCCGACCCTCGTGGTTCCACGACGCCGAGACGGAACCCCTCGCCCTCTTGGCCAAATCACGACGCTTCGTCGCTTCACGTTTCCAACCGAAGGAGTTGATCGATCGATCGTATATTGTTGTTGGTCGAATCCCATGACACGTGTGGATACGCACGTGCTCGTTGATACTTTTCGATCAAAATTGTGTCAAAACCACCCCACGTGCCTAAGATGATAGGATTGGTTCATTTTTACGATTTTTCTATTTTTTCTATTTTTCTTATTTTTTTTAAAAACTGAAATTTTCGAGGGAATGGATTTCCCAAAAAAAAAAAACAATTTTTCGAGGGATTTTTCCCTCGGTTTTGAGGTAAAATCCGAAACCGAGGGAAATATTGCCTCGGAAAAACCCTCCTCGGTAAAATTTTTCGAGGGGCAATTTCCCTCAGAAAATTAAACTGAGGGAAAAACCGAGGGTCTCAAACCTCGGAAAAATCCCCCGTACAACCCTCAGAAAAACTGAGGGAAAACCAAGGGCTGGTCCCCTTCAGAATTTCCGATGGTATGTACCCCTCGGTGTTCCGAGGGGCAGTTATCCATCGGAGAACCGAGGGGAGCGTTCCCTCAAAAAATCGAGGGCTATTTATTCCCTCGGAAAACCGAGGGGTTAAGTTCCCTCGGAAAACCGAGGGCAAACTATTCCCTCAGTTTTTTGATTTTCCGAGGGATTTCCCCCTCGGTTATTTATTTATTTATTTTAAATAATTTTTAAATTTTAATTTTAATTCCTATTCAATTATTAAACTTCCCCAAAATTCTGAAAAAACTCATTAATGAAAAGACAAATAAATAAACCAATTATTATAAAAATATTTGAAATTTTAGAATCATTACATGCGTTCGACACAGTTACAAAGTTTATATAAAAATCAAATTGTCCTATGGATAGGGAGGGGGGTATTGCTGGAAACGAGCATACAGGTTAGCCATCTGGGCATTCATCATCGCCTGAAATGCCTCCTGCTGTCGGCGCTGCTCCTCACGCTTACCTAACGTCGTCGCTCAGATGCCTCTTGCTGTCGGCGCTAATCCTCAAGTTGCTCCACACGTCGTCGCTCAAACTCGGCGTATTGCAGCTGGATCGCCTCAAGCTCCACCCTCTACACCTCCTGAGCTCGTCTGGTGACCTCTAACTCCTCCCTTTGAGCCTGGAGCTGCGCCTCGAGCTCTCTGACGTGGGTCCTATCAGCCTGGGAGGAGGTGGAAGAAGAGCGGCCTGTGAAAAAACCCTTCGCAGCAGCCACCACCTTTCCATACGAGCCGGTGCTGTAATGCCGTCCCTTTCTCGACCCGACGACCTCCAAGAAAACCCGGTCAGGGTCAACCTCGCTACTCGAATCCTAGGAAGACGCACGTTCCTTTTCCTGCTCCAATTGTAGCTCGTACTCCTCCTGAAATACAACTCGTTATTAGAAAAAGTCTACATTAAAATCAAAGAACAAGTTAAAAATAAGAAAAAGACTCACATTAATATTACTAGATCTCGTATCGATCCACGCGCCATCTTTCTTTTGGTGCGTATGTACAAAAAGATCGTACACCTTAGCCGGCTCAACCGTCTCCCGCTCCTGTATCCAAATAGAATTTTCAAATAATTAACATTAAAATTAAACGAATAAATATTATATTATTTTATTCTAAAATTACTAACGATATCAAAAGCATAATCGACGCTTCGTCGCTTCTCGTTTCCAACCGAAGGAGTTGATCGATCGAAACTGGGTCAAACCAATTGGGTCAAAACCACCCCACGTGCCTAAGATGATAGGATTGGTTTCATTTTTACGTTTTTTCTATTTTTTTTATTTTTTTAAAAAACTGAAATTTTTGAGGGAATGGATTTCCCTCGGTTTTCATTAAATCTTTTAAACAATAAAAAAATAGGAAAAAAATAGAAAAATATAGGAAAAAATAGAAAAAAATTAGGATTTGTTTCCGGGGCGCCGAAACGCACCCCTRCCCGCCCCGGTCGTAATTTATTGGGTTTCGTTTATATTTTTTACTAATTTTTCTAATTTTTGGATTTTTTTTTATTTTTCATTTAAAATCGAAAAAAATAGAAAACGCGTACTAAACGATCGATGCCCGACTCTCGTCATTCCACGACGCCGAGACACCACTCCTCCCCCCCCCCCCCCGTTCGTAATTTCTTGGGCTTCGTTTCTATTTTTTACTATATTTTCTATTTCTTCGAGTTTTTTTCCATTTTACATTTAAAATCGAAAAAGAAATAGAAAATGCGTACTAAACGATCGACGCCCGACCCTCGTGGTTCCACGACGCCGAGACGGAACCCCTCGCCCTCTTGGCCAAATCACGACGCTTCGTCGCTTCACGTTTCCAACCGAAGGAGTTGATCGATCGATCGTATATTGTTGTTGGTCGAATCCCATGACACGTGTGGATACGCACGTGCTCGTTGATACTTTTCGATCAAAATTGTGTCAAAACCACCCCACGTGCCTAAGATGATAGGATTGGTTTCATTTTTACGATTTTTCTATTTTTTTCTATTTTTCTTATTTTTTTTTAAAAACTGAAATTTTCGAGGGAATGGATTTCCCTCGGTTTTTCCCATTTTTTATTTTTTAAAAAATAAAAAAACCAAGGGTAGGCTGAGTCCCTCGGTTTAATTCCGAGGGAAAACACTACCCTCAATGTTTGTAATTTTTTTAAAAAAAATAAAATAAAATTCCGAGGGAAATTCTTACCCCTCGGTTTTCCGAGGACTATTTTCCCTCGGTAATCCTTCGGTATTTCCTTCGGTGATTATGGAGGCAAATACCGGCGCAATATTTCTGAGGGGAAATCCGAGGGAAAATACTTCCCTTGGAAAAAACCGAGGGATATTATACTCCCTCGGTTTGTCCCTCGGAAATTCCAAGGGGAATCTTTTCCCTCGGTTTTTCCCTAGAAAAAACTGCTGTTTTTTGTAGTGTATCGTTCAGTGGTGGTTTTACGAGATCTGCGAGAATGCGACTGGTATAGCGTGTGTGCTTGTTGGTCAATATTCAATGCCTAGGATGCTAAAGCAGAGGTCTATAGGTGAACAAAAGAACAAAGACATAAAGACAAACTTCCTCAGTTTACCCCCAAGCAAGGTAACACAATCAACTTTTTTTTTCTCAATTCCACACTTTTTTATATTTAATCTGTTTACTTAACATACAAATAAACTAATACATTGTTTCGTTGCAGTTCAAAATCATAAGTCCAACAGAGGAGGAGCAGAATTTACTGGAGTTGGGCTTTTCAAGGGCCGTAACTAGTGGTTGCGTTGTGATGCCCCACCAAGTTCTTCATCGGGATCTATACCTACTGATTTCAGTAGTAGGATGGATGAATTGTCCCAAAAACATAACATAATTGCGATCAATATGGAGAAACACAAAGTTCTATTCAAGGATTTTTCTGTTGATGTGTTGTCTAGACTTCAGTCAATACAAGATGTCGTTACGGTGTGTTTTTTTCTAACATAATTACTATGAACGTTGTTTTCTTTTTTTGTGCAACGACTAATATATAATTAATCAACTTTGTTATAAGGTGTTGTCGAACTCGAAGACGAATTGCGTCAAAAGCGATGATACACAGGTTGACAAACTCTGAATTACTATGTGTAAAATCTTCCATAGAGTAGCCACATTATACACATTATATTTTTATGCCACATCCATGTCTATATAAATAACTATTTCTCGATATTTTGTTTCATTTTATAAGGAGATCGATAACAAACCAATGGACTCCTATGTAAAGTCGCTTGATGATATCGAACTTGCTGATATTGAGGTATCGACACAGCTGTTTGAGGAGCTAGTGAAGAGTGTTACTAAACAAACCACACAATCTTATCAAGCAGACGTTGGATATGGGCAAGTAAATGAAAATGTTCATTGCACTCGTATTATGTTATGTTCTTGTGAAGCCTATCACTTCATATGTCGTTTTAATTAAAAAAATACAAGTTATGAATTTGATGTCTGCTTGATATATTATAATTATGAAGTTTAAGTTATGTAATTGATATATATGTACTTGCTTCCCAATATAAAGATACATTTGTGTTGATTACGGTATGATTGTTGGCGTTGCTTATTTCTTGGCAGTTTACCTATTTAGTATACTTTTTGTGTACATATCATTTATTAGGGGGAGGGACTGTTTATGATTTGTTTAAACACATGCATATGAAATTCGAACATTGTTAACATGCAGTTTACATATTGATTATACATATTGTTTACCAGTCAATAGTCTTTGTGTACAATCTGTGATCAGGCTGGGTTGACTTATCATAATATAATATTTCTGGTAACTTTTTTATTTTGCTTCATGTATAAATAACTTACGTCTAATTTTCTAGCTAACAATTTTTATTTTTTTGGCATAGAGTATTTACACATAGAATATAAATATCTTACATATTTTTTCATCTTACGTTTATATATACGTAGAGTATTTATTTATGTTCATAAATGTCAAGGATTATTATGATTTAAGTTGTAAATTAATATATTTATTCAAAATGCGACAGATGTCACCGACATAGTTAGCGCACTACCCCCTGTTAGCAACTTCGGACCAAATGTTGATCACAAAGAGGTTCAATCGTCGAGGCCATCATTTGGCGCTATATTGTCTGGTGTTAATGATAACGTGCTGAATTCTCCAACAGGCGTTAAATACAATGCGGTTGCAAAAGAGGTACTATTTTCCCAATAATACGTTGTAATTCTTCCCTCTTAACATTTCATTATGCAATGTAGTTTAATTTAATGTGTGTTTGATATACTATAACTATGAATTTTAAGTTATGTAATTTATATATATGTACTTGCTGCCCAATATAAAGATACATTTTTGTGTTGATTACGGTATGATTATCGACGTTGCACAATGTTTACATGAAGTTTACCTATTTAGCATACTTCTAGTGTGGTATTCGTTCGATTTCAGCTTTGTACGTTGTTATCAGGCTGTCATCAAGTACCACAATTTTTGTTAGGAATAGATCATTCTCTGGGAGTAGGGACTGTTTATGATTTTTTAACCACATGCGTATGAAAATTGAACATTGGTTAACATGCAGTTTACATATTGATTATTCCTTTTGTTTATCAGTCAATTATTTTTTGTGTATACTCTGTCCTCAGCCTGGGTTGACTTATCACAATATAAAATTTCTAGGAAGTTTTTATTTTGTTCAGGTATAAATATTTTTACTTCTGATATGCTAGCTAACAATTTGTGGTAGATTTCTTTAGCATTAAGCATTCATTCATTTAAAAAAATGAATACTAGGTTTGGTCTTTTCTTTTTTTATCAATTTTTTTATCATAATAATTATCATCATAAGAATGTGTGTTTGGTATACTATAATTATGAAGTTTTAAATTATGTACTTGATATACTAATATTTTATTATGCAATCTGTAGTTTAATTTAATCATTCCACAACATCCATTCAAAATCCATGTACTAGATGAAACGTGTTTTCAGGAACTATTAGTATAAATTATTCCTGCCACAACCCTCTTCTGACATTTTTTTTTAAAGAAGCCAACATGCAATGTAATACTTGCCTAGTTATATATTGTAGTTTTAACACATTGGGATATATTTTCGAGCATACATCGATAAATAATATACTATCGGTGACACACTTATAATCAACACACTCATCTTTCAGAATGGTTTATCACTTGACTTGTTTATGTTAATATCATTGTCTATGTAGGTTGTTCCCGAAAAATAGAAAGAGAAGATTCCACAGAACAAACGCACGGGATCATGTCTTCTCGACGATTACTATTGGACGTTAGAAGATGAGGAGAAAGCACACGACTTTGATGCGTGGTTACAGAATGGTCTCCTAGTGCATCCAAATAAGACCCCTAATGGGTATACTCTCTTTCCGTTGGATTTTTAACTTTAGCTCTATTGTTTAGTTATCAAATTAATATTCTATTCTCTATTACATATACCGATATGCAACCACCCTCCTGAGTGAAAATTTTATGTTGCCTTCCCATTGTCAATTATTAATTATTACAAGTCGAGATGTGGTGAAATAAAGCCTGTATTTGTCTTTAACGTGGTGCATGTTTCCAGTAAGAACTGGTTTTTCACTCTCGATGGGCTTGGAAAGTTTTGGCATGACACGGTAATAACCTTAATGTTCCAAACATTATTATATTATCATTCACACGAGTACTTCTAAGTGATTACAAAATTTGTTTAATCTTTTTTTTATCCAGCACGTGAATGTGATCTTCTACTACCTGCGGAAGATTGCGTTGTATGCAGAGGTCGACGTGCATAATCGTTACATAACCATAAATGTTTTTTTGATCAAGCCATCACGAGTCTGTACAGAGTGTATGCATCAAATCCATCATCTACCACAACCATAAATGCCC
>BMAC01000180.1:889035-904249 GCA_014905375.1 Phtheirospermum japonicum
CATACTTTATATACCTTTAGAAGGAAACAACCAAGTATCAAAAAATAATCTGTGATCAGATTTTTTATGTTTTTATCATGCAACCATCATCAACCACTACGAATATATATATATATATATATATATATATATATATATATATATATATATATATATATATATATATATATGTGTGTGTGTGTGTGTGTGTGTGTGTGTGTGTGTGTGTGTGTGTGTGTGTGTGTGTGTGTGTGTGTGTGTGTGTGTGTGTGTGTGTGTGATGAGAACTATGTCCTTATATGCGAACCTGTAAACTAATGCTTTTATTAAATACCAGCAGTGCTTTTATTATACAATCACAGTGCTTTATTAATATTCCAGTTATATACACCAACAGTGTTTTTATTATACAATTCTAATACTTTTAATCAAATAAGGAAATGCAAAAAAAAATTGATCCATCCATTTAATTAGATCTAAGGCCCATAATTGAACCTAGGTTCACAAATAAGGACATTGTTCTCATTTGAACCTAATCCTATATATGTGTGTGTGTGTGTGTGTGTGTGTGTGTGTGTGTATATATATATATATATATATATATATATATATATATATATTCATATTCGAAGCATAGCATAAACTACAAAAAATGTCTAAAACCTTACAGAAAATATAGAAAAAAGGCCATAGGCTTACGTCTTGTTTCCCTCTGTGTCCAAAAGACTTGTAAACGAATCTGATCTCTTTTTCTGTGTGTTTCTTCAATTTTTATGGACTCCCGTTCTTCAGGCACAACAAGTTAACCTCAATTTTCCATCTCCTCTTCTTCCATGATTGAAGAGATTGGAGTGATTTTTGTTACAGTTACTGACACAATAAATAAGGGGTGACGTATGTTCTTTTTTTTTTTTTTTTTTCCGGCTATTACGTGCGTCATTTAGGACAAAGATATGGGATGGTAAACAATCATGTGAAAATTGGATTCTTTATATATTGTTTAGTCATATATGGTAATTTGAAACTATGGTAACAAAAATGTAATTAATACTACTAGATTATGCAACCAAGTCATTTTCTCTTAAACATTACATTAAATGAAAGGCAATCCATTACATTTTAATAAATACAGATATATAACAAACTTGGTTCTAAATTTGATTGGTTTATTTATGATTTTATTCTTGTGAAAGAAAAAAAATACTTATTTTGCAAGAGTACATATAAATGTAGGATTATATACCATCCTGTAAATATTAAATCATGTGACAATTGCATGTATAAGAAAATAATATTTGATTTATTGGTCATGGCCAAATTTAGAAAACCCTACCACTCCTTCCGTTTCGTTTTATATATAGTATTTTATAAAAAAAATTATCGCATTCTATTTGTGACATTTACATTTCAAAAAAATAATTAACATTAATTTTATACTTTCCCTATAAAAATTAAATATTATTTTACTAATTTTATCCTTATTTTTATTATTTTACGTTTTTAATTATTCTAAATAAAATAATATTATGATTATTTTATATCATTAATTATAGTACTAATTATCTTTATTAATCTCTCATTAGAATATATAAATGTAACAGGTGAAGTTTTATAAATTAGAATTGAAAATAGCATGGCATGGCACGATATGAAATTAACGCATAAAAAAAAAAGAGGATGATGGGATCTTGAATAATGCTGGTACAATGATATAAGAGTGTGACTGAAAGCCATCAATGTACTGAAAATTAGATAAGAAATAGGTTTGGATTTTGAAGTGTCAGCGTCCAATAATGATTGAAGGTAAAGTGACGAAACAATTATTTTATCAAGCTCGATGGATTACTGCTTCATTCTAACCAGCTGGTTAGAATTTGAACCAAGCAGCAAATTTGAAATCGATCATTAAACTCAGCTCATTAACATGACAAATTAAAATCTTGTTTTGTATTATTTTTCTAAATAAATTTTCATTGAAAACCATCATTAAAACAAAACAAAACAAAAAACATACATTATTTCATTTAAATCTATTAATTATATCTCATCTTTTAAAATGTAACACATCTAATTAAAATATTATTATTTTAAATTATATATATATAAATTAAAATGGTCACTCAAGAAGAAATTCAATCAATTATACACCATATCAACTTTTTATATAAATATCGTCCATGCAAAGCAACTCAGTAGCTATCTTCATCTTCCCCACCTTAAAACTCCAATTTCTGTCACCTAACTCACCATACTATACCCATCTTTTCTTTGTTCCCTCTACTTTAAAAAGGCCAAAAAAATGTTTCCCTCCAATCAACGCGAACCAAAGTTTTTCAAAATAAATAAATAAATAAAATAACGCTTCATAATCAACACAGAGAGATGAAACAATCATTTATCATCATCATACCCTTCACTCTTCTCTCCCTCCTCTTCATCCTAACCTCCGCCCAGTCCCCGGCGGCGGCCCCCGCGCCCGGCCCGACCAACCTAACCGCCATCCTCGAGAAATCGGGCCGGTTCACCATTTTCATCCGCCTGCTGAAGAGCACCAAGGTCGCCGACCAGATCTACACGCAGCTCAACGGCTCCAACCAAGGCCTGACGGTCTTCGCCCCCACCGACGCCTCCTTCGCCGCCGGCCTCAGACCCGGCGCCCTCAATTCCTTTTCCGACGAGCAGAAAATGGATCTCATGCAGTTCCACGTCCTCCCCACGCTCTTCTCGCCGTCGCAGTTCGACACGGCCAGCAATCCCCTACGCACGCAGGCTGGCGGGGCCCAGGAGCTGTTCGGCATGAACGTGACGGCGACCGAAGATCAGGTGAACATAACGACGGGTTACACCAACGCGTCGGTGGCGAATACTATATACACCGACAATCAGCTGGCGGTGTACGAGGTGGACCGGGTTTTGCTGCCGAGAAGATTTTTTGAAGCGCTGCCGCCGTCACCGCCGCCGCCGGAGAAGCCAGAGAAGGCTGCGCGGTCGCCGAGAGCTTCGCCGGCGGCGAATAATGTGCAGGTTAGCTCTTCCGGTGAGATATGTGGGTGTGTTGTATTGGTTTTGGCGGCGGGTTTCCAACTGTTGTGGTAATGCTGATGTGTGGGTGTGTGATGTTTAGGTTCAAAGTGTGGCATATATATTTGTTTTATGCGATGATGTGATTTTGGGCAAGGTTTGGGGGTGATTTGGGTGAGTTTTGGTTTTGATGTGGGTGAAATAATTTAATAATGTTTGTTTATACAACGCATTTAAGTTTAAATGTAATCGTACATATTTGGATTGATATTATATTCAACTTTGGCCTTGCTTTTTTCCATTTTCAAATCATTTCATACTATTCAAAACAAAACATAACTTCAGTTATTGGTTATTAACTCAAAAAAAGAAAATGTTGCGTTTAACAAAAAATATAGTATGAATTTCCAATAATGGCGCGAATATATGCATCCCAAAATATTATTAGTTGACCCCAATTGATAAGAACACCCCAAAAAAATTTAAAATATATTTATTTTTACTAAATCAACCTCATAAATACCCTATTTTACCCCATACAATATAATAAATAATATAAGAATAAAAATAAAACAAAAGGAATAATACTAAAAGAAAAGTTAAAAAAGAAAAGCAAAAGAAAATGAACTCGGCCGATTAAGAAAAAAAACTGAAATCATGGTCGGATCTCCGGCTAACTCTCAAAATCACACTCAAAAATCGATTAATTTCCTGTGTAGCTATGGCGGCCGGATTCTCCCCAGTATCTCGACGGCAAGCTTTTTTAACCACGGCGGAGACACCCGTGTCCTATCCATCGATCGCTCCATATCTTCTTCCGGTGAATCCTTTTTTTTTCTTTCTATTTTTGATACTGGATTAATTATTATTTATTATTTAATCTGTTTATTTGTTATTTATTTATTTTTATTAATATATATATATATTTTCAACAAAACTGTTGGTGAAGCTCGGGAAGATTTGTGGAACCTCCGTGAATCTGAGATGTCAATTGCCGGTGGAAATCTAAAGATCAGAGCCTTCCTCTCCGTGAATCTTGAGCTTGAATTGTGGTGTTTGATTCTGAGTTCATGGTTTTGGGGTTTTCTTGAAACTTTGGTTTTTTCTGGAGATATTGGGTATTGTGAAGTAGTGGGTTCAATGTGGAGGTGGAGATTTAGTAATGCTTTGGCCATTTTAATTTTTTTCTGGAGATATAAGGGATTTTGTCCAACTTTTTCTCTTATGCATATCTGCATAACTAATGTGAGATGTCAATTGTCGACTTGGAGGATTAATTAAATATTTCTAGATGATAATTTTGTTATTCTATTTAATTTTAATTATATATTGTGATAAGGTTATTTTAGTCTTTTTATTTATAATTATTTTTGTATAAAATATTTTGGGGTCAATTAATAATATTGTGGGGTGCGTATATCCGCGCCCTTTCCAATAATAAATAAGCTTTTACAAATAATATTTATCTAAGCAAGCTAAGTAAAATCCCATAAATAAAAGTTAATGAGCATTTATGTACATTAGATCACTCATTGTTTTTTTTTTTTTTGCCCATGACACATTTTTATACGTAAAATAACATAAATACCCCACTTAATATCTTCCATCCCGAACCTGTCTCTCTCATTCACTCTCCCAACGCACACTAAAATGTTTACATTGATCGTATTTCCTAACCTTTATGCGCCACATCGTCATCACCATCAGTTTCGTCGCATTTTTCTGAGTTGGCCTGCAAAATTTCAAGTCAATCGAAGTCAATTTGCCACATTGACACGTTGGTCAAAGTTTGATTTTCACACTTTCACACATATAATCACCAACTCTCGGCGTCGATTACGGATAGCTCCGATGTTCGTTTAGCTTGAGACTTTTACCAGAAATTTATCTTATCATATTGAGTCTTAGACCTGTTAAATTTCAGGTCAATCGAAATTTATTTGCCCCATTGAATCGATGGTCGAAATTTTAATTTCCACATTATTTTATCACAAAAAATCAGCAACTTCCGACGTCAATTCTTGCCAACTCCAATGTTCATATAATCTTAATTTTTTTAATTAATTCATGTTATCATTTTGGGTCTACCTGCAAATTTTCAAATCAATTGAAATTCGTTTGCCCATTGACTTGCTGGTCAAGATTTTATTTCATACTTCTTTCACACAAAAAATCAATAACTTCTGATGTCGATCATGGTCAGCTGCCCGTTTAACCTGAAATTTATTCCATTGAGTTCATGTTATTATTTCAAGTCAACCAGTACTATCCTCGCCACTTACCACTACCATTTCTGATGAGCGACCAAAGACTCTAGATCTACAACAAGTTCGATGCCCAACAAAAAGATTGTCACAACTAGTAATCTAAACTCACTACAACCAATAATAAATTATAACAATCAATAATACCAAGATTATCGCATATAATAATGAGATTATTACTAGTTGTGATAAGATTACAACAACCATTAATCTAACATTACCACAACCCCTAATAAATTACCACAACAAATAATATAGTAATGAGATTATTATTACCACAACCAATAATAAAGTAATGAGATTATTGTAAATTGTGATAATATTACCTCAATAGTCATCTAAAATTACCACAACCAATACTACAGTAATTAGATTATTACCAGTTGTGATAAGATTACTACATACGAAAATAAGATTATCATGTCCAGTAATTCTCATGAGCAAAGCGTCGAAATTATTTTCAAATGATTTTCAACTCAAAGTAAGTTATTCCTTGCAATTCACCCATGTTTTAGTGGTTTTCAACTCAATCAAGTTATTTCTAATAACAAAGTATTCGTAATATACATTTGCAACAATTATATTTTTTATGATTGCAGAATAGGGGATAATGTTAACACAACCAGTAATAAGAGAATCGATAATAAGATTACCACATTTAGCAAAAAACTCTCACAAACGATAATCATCATAATGGGCATTAAACATTATTTTCAATTAACCGACTCAAATAAAGTATATATTGTAACATAGTAATCAATGTTTCCCACCACTAGCCGACACACCAAGCTTCCCGATCCTAGGATTAACTTGAAAGGCGGCTTATCACGAGTGACCGTCTCCTCCTCTCACGATGAGGTATTGCATGGTTGGAATGTTGGGCATTGAACTTCGAAAGATATTATAACCTTTTGCAATGAGCTTCTCAGTTTTTTGCTGAATGCTCTCTTGTGCCTCTTTGCTTTTTTGCTTTTCGACTCTTAGGAAATAGATTCTAATTTCTCAACTTCTTTTTCAACTTTCTCATCGATAATCTCAGTCGGTGATGACTTAGGCTAATCAACTATATTCTCTGCTGGCTCCTTGGGCTTCTTCTCTTTTGTGGGTCCCACTTTTATTTCCTCTACTTGTTTTTCAGTAGTCTCACACTCCAAGTTTTCCTCCAATTTGCTTTCAGATTTCTCGATAGATGGTTTTGAAATTAAAGCATCCTTCTCCAGGACTTGCTGAATTTAAGAGTTGGCGAACCGACATCTACATTACCTGGAAACACATAATAAACTATCAAAAACATGAACAATGGCTCTAGATTATCAAATTTGGATTACTTAAATTACATCTCACACCCATGTTTGCAACATTTATCCAAAGCTTGACGATCCACATTCCAAATGGCTCTATGTTCTAACTTCTAACACAAGACACTTCAAATCACACCCAAAACCAGAAGGGTAACCATAAGAAGACTAATTTGACAATAAGGAAAACTCTTTTTCCTACTAGGTCCATAAAAATACATTTTTTACACATAAATTTGACGAAATGAATATTATACCCATCTATTTAAAACTAACATTAAACCTCACCCCACTTGTGAATATTTATAATGTATTGACTTTCACCTGATTTATTTAGTGCTTTAAAATGATATCAAAGCCTTGGTTTAAGAACTTTTAAGAAAATTTTATTATAATTATGTAATTAACTTTTGCTGAGGAGATTTATCTCCAAAAATGGATCCAAGTAAGTGTTCGAGATGTATTCATTTCAGGCGATATTTCTAAATCTTGGAGATATACGAGTTAGAATATCAAGAGAAAATAACATAATGGGACAACCAATATGTTGAAAAAGCCCTCGCAGGAGTCAACGGGAAAACCTTGAGACAATGCGAGATACAAAAGGTGTATCACCAGAGTTACCTTTGGGTAAATAAGATGCCAAAAATGGATCTGATGAATCATAGAGATCCAGATCATGAATCTCATCAGTACATCCAACTGCATCAAAGTGATATCCGATTCCTCTAAGAATCTTAAAGATCTTAGAGAAATACAAAGAATGGTACAAGACATAAACTAACAACAACAACGTATCTAAGTGTAGATGAAAGATATACTTGAACATCAAAAGAAAATACGAGAAATCCTAATTTATATTAAAAAATGAGTCAAGGCCCTTGAAGCTAAGCCAAGTACATCTGGAGGAAGACGACGTATAACTTTCAGAATGGAACCCCTTTTACATCAAAAAAGAAAAACAACCGAGGTTAAAAGACAACCAACGGAGGAAGAAAAAATGATGTCCATAACCAATGGAACTCCATTACATCACAAGAAGTAATAGAGTAAATCAACATTGAAGATCTACACGAACTTGTCCTATCGTTCACCAGATTGGATATTATAAATCTAAAAATGAACTGAGGAGAGTCTTTGGCCTTGGTTCCAAGAAGTGCTCTTGCACCACCACCAATATGTCTCAATCCAGGTAACAATACGGCTTCACATGAACCAGTACCAGACACACCAATGCCACATGTCGAGAATTTCACCATAAAAGGAGATCCTACATACATAGTGTGTACTAGGAAACATTCTCGAATGCCCAATATTCTCAATACACCATACGAGAAGTCCCAACTTGATCATATACATCTGTATGGCTTAATGTTAAATCTAGATATTCCAGGTTTCAAGAATTGAGAGATATTAATAGACGATTAGGCATCTGTAATACGAATTACAACTAGGACTCTCAGCCTAGAGAAGGAAGGGTTTATTTTACTCCTTGAAATGAGCCTTGAAAGATCGGTAAAGATCACGTGGGATCTAACAAAGCCATATATAAAAATGGGTGTTATATTTGGAGAATCATTAAAAGACATAGTCGATGATATGGCTAAATTATTTAAAATCCATTTTATCAGCACATGATATTATGAGGGTATGGAAGAGGAAAAGAAGAAAAAATATTGACAAGCCCCCTATTCATCGAATACCAGTGAAAAGCCAAAATGAACGATGGGGATGCGGCGCAATTATTCATTGCAAAAATACCAAGTCCCTGGAGAGAGATATTAATCCAAGAATACAAGCCAACAACTGATATGGACACGTTTTCTAGAAGGATGTCATTTTTAAAAGCCAAGTTAGCAGAGTGGTACCACCAGGAAGCACTTCACAAGAATTACAAGTGATTAAGAGGAATCAATAAATCAGCTCCTCTATGTTGTGCTGAAAATGATATCCCAACAATAGTTAGAGGTCATCCACAGAGAGATAAGCGGAAGAAAGAAAGAAGCCATCCTTATGCTCTGGGAAGCAAGAGAAGATTCCAGGGAAACCAAGAAGGTTCTGGTCAAAACAAAAGGTCAGGAACTATAAATAAGGACAAAAGACGGTGCCAAGCCGAAGACGGGGCTTGATTTTAAGCAAGGAAGTACCAGCAGGACTCCAGCAAAGAGAACTTTCAGAAAATGTCACACTAGAGCTAATGAAGGTTTTGAATATTGCAACTGCTGGACATGTTGAGTGAGAGGGAATATTTCTACAGATTGCCTAGAAATTAAATTAGCAAAGAGGAGTTAGACAGTTCGAGACAACCCAAGAGTTTAAAGAAGCTGTCTATTATCAAATTTTGGTACTGGTGTATTAATTTGAGGATATCCCCTCGGATAAAAGCATCTATCAAGAAGAAATATACTCTGAAAATGGAAGTGAATCATATTTAGAATCTGAGTGAAGGAGAATTTCTTCAACAAGTACTTGGGGAGGATGTCAGGATTCCTCTATCATACAACGATTTCTCATGAAACACTTATGAGAATAATGAAAGAAGATCCAAAGCTCCAAATGTACAAAGGTTTTACAATAAAAAGCAGTGGAAAAGGCCATGGATAAGTTGGGGTTGAGAACCAGAAACACCAAATTATCCACATAATTTCCATGGGAGAACTCGCAATACCCATGGAATACACAGGAAACTAAATCGAGATGCAACTAATCCCCTACAAAGAAATCCAGGAGATTAGAGCGGACTCAAAAGGGAAATGAAAAATACACTTTTAAGGATCCACATTGGAACCATCAGAGTAATAATAAATCAACTTCCAAAAGAAGGAGTTGATTCGCCATTAAATCTCTCTATCTTTGATAAAAGAGTCTCAAATCTCAAAGATTCTTATCTTGGATCGATCATAAGAAATTTATACGCGGGAAAATTGGTATTTAATGTCTACACAAGAATTGCGTATTGTTTCACCCAGAAAATTTACCACCAAGAGAGCCTGCACCTTCACCTGAGAATTTCCCGACCTGCCTTTCACAAAAACACGTTAAAAAGGACCACCGGGAGTTTTCCGGTGGAAACCTCTCCGATGCTTAAGTCAGTAAGCGTTTTAATCGGAATAATATAAAACAGGAAAAGAATGCTGGGAAAACCATACCTCTCTCAGCCTTGGGGCTGAGATATTTGTAATTTTTGCCCAGTGGGGGCCCCTTCCGAGATCTCGGAAACAGAAAAACCCACGAATCTTGGGCCGTTACATGAGCCAACCTGACTTGGAAGCTTCCTTCCAGAAAACAGGTCATCTCTGTCCTCAGGTTTTTCTCAACCCCTGACCTGACCTCTCAAATCCTTATTCAAAGGCTCTCGAGTGAGATCAGAACAATCTCTGCCAGACCACAGTTTCCAGTCTTATCCTCCTTTCTTCCAAGACCACTTAGTTCAGCTCGTCCCAACCATGTCCTGTCCAGGTCATGCGGGAATTAACCATCACTTTAGGACGTACCAACCAGTCCTCCTCCTGAATGGTTAGGTAAGAGCTGAGCTACTTTTATATTTCAATCATGACGGTTGAGATCTACACGTCCCTTCGGATACCCCGCTCTGACACGCATTAATTGCACAGATCCCGTGAGATCTTTTCTCGTAGGAATCGCACCTTTAAGGGAAGGGCTGTGACTTTCTATATTCCACCTCGGCAATCATAATCCGAGACGTGTCCCTTTGAGTATAGTGCCCTGACACACATTAAATGCACAAATCCCGCCAAATCCCCCTTTTCCTAAAAACTTGTTTTCAAAGTATAACTCTTTCCCATTTTTTCGCCACTTATCCAATTTCAAAATTTCTTGAGTCTTCGTATTTTCTTCCAGAATACCTCTGTCTCATTCTTTTTTCCAATCAATGTTTACTTTCTCCTAAAACAAGGTACTTTTCTCATCTTCCTGCGAGTTTTAAATTATGTCGGCTTCTATTTCTCTCTGTCTCTCCGCTTCCGGGAGTTCTTCTTCGAGGAAACTCTTCATCCTCCATCAGTCTATCTTCTTCGGCATCGCCTCCGGCGGCTGTCCCGGAGGAGCAACCTCAAATTCTCCCTAACCCCGTTCGCGATAATATAGTTTCCATTGTTAGCAATCAAACTCTTCGAGACATACGTTCTAAATTCCCTATTTCCTATGACTTTTCTTTCACCAAATCCCGCCTCCGGCGAGAGGGCGTCCTGTCCTCCTTCCAATCACCTAACCTTTATTGTGGACCAATTCCAGGATTTTATTAAATAAATAATATATTTTTAATTAGGAATGGCGACCCGCTCACAATCTAGAAGATACAAATAATAACCGTTCTACAATGTGAGCGGGACGCCATTCCAAAGGGCGTCCCGAACCTAAAGTGACATTTTAGAAGGTATAAATAAAAACCATTCTAGAATGTGACCTAAAGTGACTTTCTACTCTTTTTTGGGGCTGAAATAAAAAATAATAATAATAATGTATTCACAAAATTAATAATTTTCTCATTTACAAATAAAATCAATTTTAGGATGATAATTAACAACTAAATAAGAAACGAATAAGTTCGGGTTTTCACATAATTAATGATTTCTCACAAAATAAATAAATTAAGACTTTTTTCAAATAATTAATAATTTCATATATATTTAATTTTTCACATAATTAAGAATTTTACATAAAATAAATCAATTGACTTATTAACAAATTTAATTATTCACATAATTAATAATTTCATCACAAATCAATAAATTTAAATTTCACAAGCAATTAACAACTAAAATTAACAAAAATATATAAATTCACAAACATATAAATTATTAATTATGTGAATAATTAATGCCCGACCCGATGTTTTACTCTCTATTTCAAGCCAAGAGCTCTTCTGGCTTCTTTTATTTATCTGCCTAACCCGATGTTCACTTTTTGGTCGGGATCCCTTCTTCTAGCAAGGCCTGGAAGAAGAAATTCTTTTTCGTCCAGTGCTCGGGCGATTGGGGCTTCTCCCCCACTTCCATTAATGCCCTACCCCACCAGGCATATTTACCAAAAGTAGACAGACCTCCTCACCTGGCCAGGAAGATAGCTACCCTTAACCAAAATGTTTTCCACCTATCTCAACTTCTTAAACCCGATATCCTGACCTTCTTTAATGCTCAAAAGGAGAACGGGCCTCTTCCCCCTGAGATTGGTACATTCAAGAGCTGATCAGCTCTTCCCTTTTTTCTCACGAGTGTTCCTTACGTGCTCTGTTTTCATTCGTCCCTGACTAACCCCTCCTTTTTTTTCTTTTCTTTCTCTCTTATTTCTTCTTTTTTTTAGCCACGATGATGCAGGCAAGGATGGATGCCAGGAAGAAAAGGGCGGCCACGAGCGGCCAAAAGAGTCCTCTTGGCGAACTCGCCAGGGCCTCCACCTCTCCCGCCACCGAAGCAACTGCAATTCCGGCAGCATCTGAAGCCCTAGTGAGGCTAGGGGCGGGCAAGGTCCCTGCTAGGCCGAAGGGGGGAGTCCCCTCCGAGCAGACGGTCCATCCCTCCATTGACCTGACCACCCCCTTAGACCCTGAGTATGAGCAACAACTAGTTCCATGCAAACGTGCTCGATCTAGCTCTGGGGCGGCCGCGCCCAGGCCTCCCATAAGCACCCCCAACCAGACCTTTTTCACTGGCTCAGTCCTGGATTGTCTTGGGGAGATAGAAACTCAGTTTGTTATGAGGCTGGCTCCTCTTGATGATTACCGAATTATGGACAAGATGTCCGATTATGAGCTGATTAAGGCCTACTTCCAGTATGAAGCTCGGGTAAGGGTCTTGTCCCCTCTGTTCATTTTTCCTTTTCCTTTCTGTGTCACGTATATTTTCTTACCACCTTTTATTTGTTAGGCCATTGTGAGAAGGGCATCTCTTTTAGCCCAAGCTAGAGGCTCCATGATGAACGCCGATTTGGCCAAGAAGTATGTAGCCCTGAAGGAGTGGGAGAAAAGGATGATCTTGAGAATAAAGGATAGCAATGCGGAGTTGCATGATGCACGGGCAAGACTGAAGGCGGCCGAGAAGGAGCTGGAGACTGCAAAGGTGGGGTTAGGGAAAGCTCAAGATGGTCTAAGCGCAACTCGAGCTGATTTGGCGACAACCCAGACAAAGCTCCAAGAGGCCAGGATTGATTTGGAAACAGCCCAGAGAGAACTCTAAGAGGCCAGAGAGTCAGAAGGGAAAAGTCGAGCTTTGTCTATGATCCGAGAAGAAGAGGTCAAGGAGAATCTTCGTCGTGCGTGGGCTGAAGGAGAAACCGATGGAGAGTTGGGGCCGAACTGAGGGGCCAGCAGAAGGTCGCCTTGAATTTCTTAACTTTGAGGAGGGTCAATGGCTGATTAAACAACCAAACGAGCTTTGCTGGGCTCCATTGAATTGTATGATATCCTGGTTCCCGAGGCCGACGTGTACTGCCACCTTGGCCTGGATGCCCAAGCCAAATGGTCCGTCGAGAACCCCTCAGTCCCTTTTGATCGCTCTGTTCCCTTAGAGACCCCACCGGATCCGACTAGCTTCTCTCATATAGCAGAAGATGATCGGCTGCACCAACTTAGAGCCCCCGAGTTTGCCAATTATATCCGTCAGGTCTTTCGCTCATCCTCTTCAGCCTCTTCTCCCGCTGACCAGTCGATGGCGTTGGCCTTAACAATGACTGCGACCTCTCCCACCTTTGACAACCTAGGTGAACTTCAGAGCAGTATCCAGTTTGAGAAAGATCTCAGGGAGGTCTCTGGGGCTATGGCACCAGCTAGCGGAGAGCTGGATACTGCATATTGCGGGGCATAGTCTTTTACCTGCTCGGGATTTTTTTTTTTGTCTTTTGTTTGAAGTGTGTGGGGCCTGTACTTTTTGAACAATGTTTTCTGTCTTATCTGCTATTTTGTTTGCATGCACTTAGGGTTCCCACGATTTCAGAAAACCCTAGGATCATCTGTACTTTATCCTTTATCTATAAAATCCTTTTTTTTCCTGCATATATTTTCAATATGACTTCTTCTCCTTTGCTTGAGGAAATTGATGTTTTGAAAAGAAAAAATCTTAAGCTTTTCTCTGAGAACATCAAGTTGTCCAATAAAATTTTCACATTTCATGAAAAATCCTCTCAATAATGCCGGTTCTTGGAGAGGAAGAGGCAAAAGAAGCGCCGCTACAAATGTGAGTGGGCTAAACTCCGCCAACTCAACAGGCAACTTCGAGAGGACAAGGTCGATCTGCTGGAGTCAGTATGTCGCCTGGCTGCCATCGCCGGCGAGGCTCACTCTGCCTCCGCCCGAGCAGATGGGTATCGCCAACGTCTCCATTAAACTAAGCGCGAGTTATGGTGGGTCCGCCAGATGCTATCTTCTGACAAGAGAGACTCTTCTTCTCACCCATGACATTCGCCATGATCTGAGTGTATTTTTTGTCTACCTGTGCTTTTGTCGCTTTTCTGAGCATTTCATTTATAATTTCAATCAAGCTCTTGCAGAATTCTGTTATGTTCTTGGAATTTTTTTTTCATCTGTTTTCCTTGCGAGTGAAGGTTGGGTTTAAATAGCAATTCAGGACTAAAGACCCTGTTAATAAACTGATCAAACTTCTCAGCCAATAGGGATGGCAACGGGGCGGGCCGAGGTTGGGTTTATCTATATCTTATTGCGAACTGGCCTGATGGTCAATGAAATTTTTGAAGCCAGGATTGGCTAAGGACGGATGCCCCATTTTCCTGATCTGATTGTCAGTAAATCCAGGAATGGTTAAGGGCGGATGCCCCATTTTCCTGACCTGCTTGTCAGAAAAGTCAGGATTGGCTAAGGGTGGATGCCCCATTTCCTGACCTGATTGTCAGAAAAGTCAGGATTGGCTAAGGGCGGATGCCCCATTTTCCTAACCTGATTGTCACTAAAGCCAGGATTGGCTAAGAGTAGATACCCCGATATTTCTAACCTGAGTATCAAGAAACATTTCCAGGCCAGGATTGGCTGATAGGGATGATAATTTGGCCCGAACCCGACCTGGCCGAGGCTTTTGGGGCGGGGCAGGCCCGACTCATTCTCAGAACGGGACAGGTCAGACCCGTCCCATTAATGGAACGGGGTGGGTCTGGGTATCGCTGTTGCCCCGACCCGGCCCGGCCCGGCCCGTATAATTAGTTATATATAGATATAATATTTAAAAAAAAGAATATAAAAGTTTAATAAATATATAATATTTTAAAAGAATAAATATATATATATATATATTAAAAAAATAATATTGGAATTAAAAAAATAATACTATAATAGTTGCAATTAAAAAAAAAAAAAAAGGCAGGCGGGGCGGGGCATGGCGGGACGCGGGCAGGATTCTTGGATCCGTGGCGGGCACGGGCCAGGTCGAGTCGCTGGGCAGGCACATGAGCCAGGTTTGGGTATCCAACTACCCTAAACGTCTCGCTGATCGCGCCCCAACGGCTAGTTTTGGACGGTTCAACCTCCGATTTGAACTGGCAATTTTTTTTTAAAATTCTATAACCGGCGGTTTGAACCGCCGGTTTACGGTTTGGGGTATGGGAAAACTGGAACCGGCACGCCTTAACGGCGGTTGCAGTTTAAACCTTGGTCAACAATTTTCGTAACTGTTGACCCGCTGTTTGTCC
>BMAC01000180.1:904274-986070 GCA_014905375.1 Phtheirospermum japonicum
CCTCGGCCCGCCCCGTTGCCATCCCTATTGGCTGAGAAGTTTGATCAGTTTATTAACAGGGTCGGTTTCTCCAAACCGGTGAGCACGTCTAACCCAGAGCATGGAATGTATCAAATTTATGAAAATATTATGAGTAAAATTATCTTATAAAACTTATTTATATAATTATGAATTGGGTTTATCTATATCTTATTGCGAACTGGCCTGATGGTCAATGAAATTTTTGAAGCCAGGATTGGCTAAGGACGGATGCCCCATTTTCCTGATCTGATTGTCAGTAAATCCAGGAATGGTTAAGGGCGGATGCCCCATTTTCCTGACCTGCTTGTCAGAAAAGTCAGGATTGGCTAAGGGTGGATGCCCCATTTCCTGACCTGATTGTCAGAAAAGTCAGGATTGGCTAAGGGCGGGGACAAACAGCGGGTCAACAGTTACGAAAATTGTTGACCAAGGTTTAAACTGCAACCGCCGTTAAGGCGTGCCGGTTCCAGTTTTCCCATACCCCAAACCGTAAACCGGCGGTTCAAACCGCCGGTTATAGAATTTTAAAAAAAAATTGCCAGTTCAAATCGGAGGTTGAACCGTCCAAAACTAGCCGTTGGGGCGCGATCAGCGAGACGTTTGAAATCAATGGTCTTGATCTTGTGACTGTTGATGATCAACGGTCAAGATCAAGTGACCATTGATTCAAACAGCCGGTTCGAAACAAAACCGGCCGGTTTGGTCCAAAACCGGCGGTTTACCCGCCTGATTTTTTTTTTCACCCCTATAAATACCCCCCATCCACAACTCATTTCTCTCACACCAATCTCTCATCTTCTATAATTCCTCTATTCTACATTGTCCCTCTTTGTAAATTTTGTGATTTACCATGATTCTTTAATTATTATCAAGCCTTCCTAATTCTAAACTAAACTTATTTAAGTTTAGTGTTATAATTCCAGATATATTTCGTACTTTCTAGTTATAATCCTAAATTTATAATCCTACTACTTTAGCCCACTACTACTCTTTCTTTCTTTTTTTGTATTAATCTTAACTTCTAAGAAAATTGTCAAGTCATGGAGGTTCTTCTCGTTCTCGTCGAGCCAATAAGGGAAAGGGTATAGCACTCGATGACGACGCCAATGTCCATCCCATCAGCTTATCACAAGGAAACACTCCTTTGGTCGGTGACTACAATCCCAATCGCATCGATATTGATGAAGATTGGAGTGATACCGACATTGATCGAACTTATCGAGCCGCCGTCTTTGCCGGTGAAGATGTGCCGCCCATTGAAGAGGAGGATGAATTGCCTCCTCCAAGAAATCCAAAAACTCGTTCTCGGGCAACAACGGAGTTAAAATCCGATATTTTCAAGAAACATTTTCAAAAAATCGAGATCCCGCCACCCGCAAACGAGCCACCTCCGGAAGATGGCAAAAAAAGAACAAGGAGGTACCGTGTCACTTGCGACTATTGTACATCATCTTACCAATTTCTAGAAGGAGGATGATATGGGAATATGCACAACCATCTCAACAACAAACACCCCGACAAAGTCGACATCGATAGGACTCAAACGCAACTACAAGGAGGACAAGTAAGTACGAACTCCTCTTCTTTATTTACATATTCCGATGCTACTCATAGAAAGGAATTAGCAAAAAAAAATTCTTCTAGATCTCTTCCTTTTAACTTTGTCGGTGATGATTTGTATGCAAAATTCACCCAACTTTCTTTTAATCCCTCGAGTACGAGCATCTCACGCTCTACCCTTACTCGTGATATTAAAAAAGTTGTTGGTGAATATAAGTTAAACTTATGTAATGAATTTGATAGTTTACCAAACAAAGTTTCAATTTGCTCGGATGTTTGGAGTGATCATTGGGAACGAAAATCTTACATGGGTGTTACATGTCATTGGGTTGATAATTCATGGACTTTACAAAAACGTTTGCTTGCATATAGAGATTTTAAAGCTCCTCACAATGCACATAATATTTGTCAATTAATTCATTTGATTTGTCAAGAGTATGGTCTAGTTGAAAAAGTATTTTCTATTTCATTTGACAATGCAACTTCTAATACGGCGAGTGTTAATGAGCTTATTAGTATTTGTAAACCATCTATTGGTGGCTTGTTTTTTTCATATTAGATGCATATGCCATATTTTAAATTTGTGTGCTCAAGATGATTTGAATGTTTTGAAAAATGAACTTTCTCCAATTAAAGCAGCGGTCGCGTGTATTCATAGAAATAAATCTTTACAACGAAAATGGGCAAGATTTTTTAGGGAAAACGGGTTTGAAGCGAAAAAATCTTCAATCGATGTGCCTACTTGTTGGAACTCTACATATAAATTATTGAAAGATACATATTCGTATAGAGAGGTTTTGTGTTCGTTTTTTGTCCAACAAGAAACTGGAATTATGTTATATAAAATCAATGGTCTACGTGTAATTATTTGAAAAAAGTTTTAAAGGTGTTTATTGATGCTACTAATTTATTTTCCGGTGTTTATTATCCGACTTCTCACCTTGTTGTTGAAAATTGTGTTAAAATTGCATTCGTCTTTAAGGAGTGCATGAAAAATTGAACGATTGGAAGAATGTGTTGTTTCTATGAAACGAAAATAGTTGAAGTATTTTTATTACATTCCAAGTATATTTTTTGTTGCTGCATTATTAGATCCTAATAATAGAGAAAGTAGTCTAGAATTTTATCTTAATAGTTATTATTGATCTTTATTGCCGTTTGAAGAGTTTGAATATCCTTCCATTGAAAATATTATTCAAAATGTGAAAAGTCTTTATATGATATATTTAAAAAATATAGTATAAGTTTTGATGGTCCTCTTCCTATGAGTTCCGGGTGACAAACTTCTACTAGAAGTGGTCACGACGACGATGAAATTGAGGTATTTCAAGATTTTTTGAAACAAAAAAAGTCACGAATGGGGTGTCCGGGTTATTCATTCGGTCCTAACCCTTATCGAGAACTTGAAACTTATCTAACAACGACTTTTGAGTATGGAACGTTGAGAGAAAATGAAGCCGACAGCGAGTTTGATGTTTTGAATTGGTGGGCATCGAGTAAATCACTTTATCCCAGTGTTAACATCATTGCGAGGGAGATATTGGCCATTCCCGTATCAACCGTTTCAGTCGAACAAGAATTCAGTGAAGGGGGGTACATGCTGGACGAGCGGAGATCCAAACTTACACTTCACAATCTCGAGTGTCAAGTGTTATTGCATGATTGGGTCAACGCCGATCGATGGAAACAAAAAGACGTTCTTAGTGAAGATGAAGAGAGCGAGACATATTATGATACTACGGGATCTAGCAACGAGTCGGTAAATGGATGAGTATGGCACCCCCCCGCACCACCACTTCCGATTCCAAGGTAAGTAAGGTAAGTGAGAACTACGTGGACTTTGATTCCCAAGGTAAGGGATACGTAGGCAACTATCTTCAATTATTTATAATTAGAATTTCAAATTTTAACTTCAAATATTTGAAAATAGTTCAAGTCCAATTTTTTTTTTTTTAATTTATTAAAATTCTTCTAATATAATTTTTTTTTAAATTAAAATATTATAAATGGTTCAATTTTATATTTTTTTAATAAATTTAAATTTTCAAAGTATTTGTTATATTTCCAACTAACTTCATCAAAACTTTAAAACTCTTCTAATATAATTTTTTTTTATTTTAACTTCAAATATATTAAATGGTTCAATTTCATATTTTTTTAATAAATTCAAATTTTCAAAGTATTTGTTATATTTTCCCACTAACTTCAAAATTTAAAATTCTTCTAATATAATTTTTTTTATTTTAACTTCAAATATTATAAGTGATTCAATTTCATATTTTTTTAATAAATTTAAATTTTCAAAGTATTTGTTATATTTTTCCACTAACTTCAAAATTTTAAAATTCTTCTAATATAATCTTTCTCATTTAATACATTTTAAAAAATATATATTAACTTCAAAAATCCAAAACATATGAATTTTTATATTTTAAAAAAATATGGCCAAACCGTCAAAACCGTGAACCGTCGATTTGCAAGCTTTGTGAGTCGAATTCGATCCGGTGATGTAGATGTAGGGGCTCGAATTCGTGAACTAAGTATGTAAAAACCTCACTATATTTATCTACATACTCTACTAGATCACCGCCAACAAATTTGATATTGAACAATTATAATATGGTAAATTTGATTGTTTTTTTAAGAATGATTGAATTTGGCATAAATAGATATTAACACAATTTCAGAATATGTACTTGTAAGTTGAATATATAGAAAAATTATTGTTGAAGTAGAGATCGTCTACAAAATCTAACCAAACAATTCACGATATTGTACAAGATTGACACTAATATTTATAATTTTAAATTGATCAAATAGTTCTAATTAGAGGAAGAATGTGTTATATAGCCTTCCTCCTCTTTCTTTTTTCTTTTTCTTTTTATAAAAACATGTCTTATTAGTTTTTAGAGCTTTAGAACAAAATATGACAATATTACCCATCGCATATGTGCGCGTGTCATTTTGGAGTTTTTTTTTGGCAAACCTCCACAAACCGTCCGGTTTCACGGTTCGGTTCCGATTCGAGGTTTCTGCCGAAAATGAACCGGCGGTTCGAACCGTCTGAACACGTCTACTCTGGGTACTCCGACTCCATCCATGTGTTCCAACTCATAAGCTCCACCTGCCAGAACTCTTGTGATTTTAAATGGTCCTTGCCGAGTGGCATCCAGTTTTCCTTTGGCTTTTCCTAGGTCAGCTCTACGCAGAACCAGATCTCCCACTTGAAAACATCTCTTTATTACTGTATTGTTATATGCCGCTCGAACTCATCCTCTCATGTGTTCCATCCTAACAGCGGCACGCTCTCTTTTCTCCACAACCAAGTCCAATGCATCCCGTACTAATAACTCGTTTTGATTCGCATCGAATCTTTGGATTCGGTGAGTCTCCAGACTTATTTCAGCGGGGATAACAGCGTCCATGCCATACACCAGGATAAATAGTAGAGCCGGAAATTTTAAGCCCGGCCCAATTTTTGCCGGGCTTGGGCCTTGAAATACTAGGCCCAAAATAGGCCATTTTTGGCCCGACCCAACAGGCCCGATTTGGCGGGCTGGCCCGACTTGGCCCGCCCTTTAACACTACATTACCTACGATGGGCCGGGCTTGGGCCAATGAATTTGCGGCCCGGTCCAGCCCATTGCCAGCTCTACTAAATAGGGTGTCTCCAGTACTCTCCTTAGGATTAGTGCGATAGGCCCAGATAACTGAACTGAGATCCTCCACCCATTTGCCGCCTGAACTCTCAAGGCGTTCCTTGGTCCCTTGCACTAAGATGCGATTGGTCACCTCGACTTGACCATTTTCCTGAGGATGATAGACAGATGTGAAGTGTTGGTCTATCTTCATCTTCATGCACCAGGCTCTGATCTTAGCTCCGATAAACTGCGTGCCATTATCTGAGGCCAGGATTCTGGGAATGCCAAATCGGCACACTAAATTTTTCCATAAAAATCCCATCACTGTATCCTCCATAATATTCTCTAGAGCTTCGGCCTCTACCCATTTGCTGAAATAATCAATGGCGACAATTAAGAACTTCTTCTGAGCTGGAGCCGTAGGGAAAGATCTGACCAGGTTTATCCCCCATTTTGCAAAAGGGCAGGGAGAGTTCATTGTCATGAGCTCTTCCGCCGGTCGGTGAACCAAGGGAGAGATCCTCTGGCATTTGTCGCACTTCCTAACGAAATCTTCCGCTTCTTTTCGTAATGATGGCCAAAAATAGCCAGCCCTCATAACTTTGCTTGACAAGGTCCTGGCGCCCATATGATTACTACAACACCCTTCATGAGTTTCGTTAAGGATATGGGTGCCCTCCTTCATGCTCAAACATCTCAGAAGAGGTTATCCAAATCCCCTCCTATACAACTCTCCTTTGATCAGGCAGAAGCATGAGGATCTAACCCTTACCTTCGTTGCTTCTCTTTTATTATCTGGTAAATCTCCTTTCTCCACATATAACCTGATCGGGTAGCGCCAATCTGTCTCATCCTCTAACGCATGCAACTCTTCCTCTCCAACTCCCGATATGCCATTGAGAGTGATCACTTTTTCTAGACAGTCTGTGGCTGAGCTGGCTACCTTGGCCAGGTAATCAGCTCGGCCATCTTCTTCTCTAGGAATTTGATTGACTGTCAAAGAGCTCACGCCACAAAATCGAGTTAAATATCTTGCAGATGCCCTCCCCACAGACGGTGCAAATTGTTTCACCCGGGAAATTTACCACCAAGAGAGCCTGCACCTTCACTTGAGAATTTCCCAACTTGCTTTTCACAAAAACACGTCAGAAAGGACCACCGGGGGTTTTCCAGTGGAAACCTCTCTGATGATTAAGTCAGTAAGCGTTTTAATCGGAATAATATAAAACGGGAGAAGAATGCTGGGAAAACTATACCTCTCTCAGCCTTGGGGCTGAGTTATTTGTAGTTTTTGCCCAGTGGGGGCCCCTTTCGGGATCTCAGAAACAGAAAATCCGCGAATCTTGGGCCGTTACATGAGCCAACCTGACCTGGAAGCTTCCTTCCAGAAAATAGGTCAGCTCTGTCCTCAGGTTTTCCTCAACCCCTGACCTGACCTCTCAAATCCATATTCAAGGCTCTCGAGTGAGATCAGGACAATCTCTGCCAGACCACGATTTCCAGTCTTATCCTCCTTTTGGCCAAGACCACTTAGTTCATCTCTTCCCAACCATGTCTTGTCCAGGTCATGCGAGAATTAACCATCACTTTATGACACACCACGTATAATTCAATAAATCAAGATTTCAGTAGAGTTCTTACCCTTCATCAAGAATTCAAAAGGCCAGACTGATGATGGAGGGAAACAAACCCCACTCGATTACATACAAGATCTCGTATGCACTCTCAAATACTCATCATTCAGAAGTATTCTTGAGAAAGGATTTCATAGAAATACCAAGAATCTTCGAAGACGTGGCAAAAGCTGTCTTACCAGAGATCATGCAAACTCCAAAAAATTGGAGAAATCAACATGAAAATCCAAAATTATCATGTCCTTAATAAAAGAAAGAGACTCATGATCGAAAAAGGGAAAAAGTCTTTCCAACAAGACAGAATGATTAGTGGACCTCAGTGGGAAGGTCCAAGAACCAACCAAAGCTCTCGAGCTCCTGAATTGTTTAAAACTAATGGAAAGTAAAAGTGCCCAGAAAGATGGAGAGATGTAGAAGTTATATTTGACATTACACAGAAAGTAAATGTATTTCCTTGTGATGCATTATATCACTTACAACAACCTTCTATAGGAAGATATTAAGGCATCCTCAAGATCGGAGATATTAAAATGGTGATTGAGGGTAGTGCGGGAAGAACCCCAGAACATCTAAACCTTGGGAAAGATTGAAAGATGGACTAGAGTTTATAGTACGTGAAAAAAGATACAGAATCAGATGAGCATTAGTCCATTCTCCATATACATTCCCGTTGTAATGATATATGAAAAATATCATACAGAATATTTTGCAGCCTACATTGATTGAGGTGCAGAAATCTGTACAGCTAAACCAGAAGTCTTCCCTAAAGAAATTGAAGAAGAATTACCCCCAGTGGCATGAAGAGATTTCTCTAAAGGATTCTCTTCCTTAAAAGAGGGATCAAGCATGTGGAAATGATGATGGGAGGAGAAAATGTTACTACATGGTACAAGGTCAAGAATCCACCAATCTATTTCAATGATATGGGAGCAGATATTTAGTTAGGTAATAATGTCCTACATAAATTTAAAAGATTTACACAAGAATATGAGACTAGAAGACTTATTTTCACAACCTTATGTGATCATAAGATTATAGTCTAGTGACTACGAGAGGAATTCCATAGAGAAATGTCAATCAATTTTGCAGCAAGTATGGCGATAAAGGTAAACTTCGACATCCAAAAATGAAAGATCAAAGAAGGTATGGAAAAGCGATTCTCCAACTACGAGATAAGATTCTAGGAGGCCGAAAGGAAGAGAGGATAAAACCACAAATGATTGAGTTCCTAAAAGCTAGCCTAGACACAAGCTCACAGACAGATACCACTATGGAAGAATAAAATTTATTAGAGGATATCAAAAGAAAGATTCAAAAGAATCTCAATGAAGATCCTCTGGCATGTGGGATAAAAATGAGATCAAAGCATCTTTGAAGGTGAAAGCTGGAAAAGAAAATGAGCTTGTTAGATATAAGTTTATCCTGATGAATCAAGAAGATTGAAAGGATATGCTATAAATACTTAAGAAACACATTGACCTTAAGTTAATTAAAGCAGGCATCTCTTCATACAGCAGTGCGAGGTTTCTAGTCTGCAACCATGGAGAAATAACAAGAAAAAATGAGATTATTTATTAATTATAAGGGAATTAATATCATCTTAGAATTTGGTGATATTATATTCCAAGAAGAGAATATTTGGTAAATTGAATTAAAAATATAAAAGTGTTCTCCAAGTTCGATTGCAAATCTGGATTTTATGAGATTGAGATGGAAGGAGGAAGCAAGAAGTTCACGGCCTTCTCCACACCACAAGGACACTATATCTGGAATGTTATACCCATGGGCCTAGCAAATGAACCCCAGATATATCGAAGAAAGATGGATAATCTCTTTAAATATTATTTCAATTTCATGTTCGTGTATATTGATGATATACTCATCGCAGCGAAGAACATGAAAGATCAACTAAATTATTCGGAATACTTCTCAGATGGTTGCTACAAGGAGGGATTAGTGATTTAAGAAAAGAAGGCAGTAATAGTTACAAGAAAATCGAGTTCCTTGGGATAGATATCGATCAGTCTGGAATCATTCTACAAAATTATATTGTATAAAAGATACAAGGGTTTCCAAACACGCTCAAGGACAAAAAGCAACTTCAAAGTTTTGTGGGAGTTGTTAATTTTGTTGGGATATTTATAAATTACTTGGGACATTACAGGAAGGTGTTTAGTTCCCTACTAAAAGCGGATGCCGATTTCAAATAGGAAAAGGAACACCATGAAGGGATTATACGGCTTAAGGATGTTTGCAAACAACTTCCCAAAATGGCAATTCTGAAAAATGAGGGATGAACTAGTTCTATACACAGATGCATTGATTATTGGTGGGCAGCTGTCTTTACAAAAGTGACGCCAAAAGGAGAAGTGTCATGCAGATATTGCAGCGGACTATTTTTAAATAGTGAAGCAAATCGATGGCATATCAACGAGAAGGAGTTCTTTGCAGTTAAAAAGGCATTTAAGAAATGGCCTTTATTTCTGCTATCCAAGAAGTTCACCTTAAAAATTGATAATTCGAGAGTTAAAACCTTATTAAAAAACAAAATTGAGTCTAAAGCATAAATGGCTAGATTACTTAAATGGAAAGCTGAATGTCAATATTATGATTATGATATTGTCATTATAAAATGTCATGAGAATGTACTTGCAGATTTTTTTAACTCGAGATAGAGGGACACGTTGCTGACGATACCCTCAAAAGAATAAGGCATCTCAGGGAAAGCCTAGAGATCCTTGAATGAGATTCTAGGATGATATGTCTTAATGCGGAGGTCGCAGGACGACTTCAACAGGACGATTGGAAATCTATTTCCGATCACATACGAGCATGCTAGCTGGCTCAGTGTCAATTGTTCTCAGCTTTGCGAAGGCCTCTTCTCCATGCCACATCTCCTAAGGTGCAAAAAGTAGTAATTCTAGAACGAGTCTCTAACCCGAAGGTTATGGATTCAAGTACCATAATCACAGGTATTACAGATGATGCATTCCATGAGGATATACAAGTTGTAACGAATGTTGAAATCCCGATGTCATAACCAGAGGCTTCAAGTCAACTCACCTCCTCTGGGTTAAAGAGGAAGAGTTGGATCTTAGGCCACAGACTAGCACTTCTAAGATTCAAACTGATGAGATTAAAACTTTTCTTATGTAGATTTATCAAAGGCAATGGGAGAAATTAGTTACCGGAAGAGGTATTAACCCCGACAAACAATAGTTGATATCTCTGGAAAATATCTAAGAGTTTGGGTGAAAGTTGGAAGTCATCCAACTGAAGTACAAGAATGGTATAATATTTGGGCGTTAGCTTCACCCTATAATAATGCACCAATCTTCGCAGAGATCTCCAAATTACCAAAATGGATTGGGGAATCAGTTTACGAGACTTGGTCCAATAATCCAAATTTGGTCAGAGGAAATATTTTGGAGCTGTACTTTATTAGTGCGGCACCAGAACCAGCAAAGAAAGGCTTTAATAAAGCTTTTCATCTCATCAATCTTAGAAGACTGGATGGGAATGTTAAGGTTGCCTCACTGGAAAGCGCACCAATGATAGTAGGAGCAATTTCAGAAGATGATACTTCTACGCAACGAGTATTGGGGACTTTGGGTTTGCCTAATAAAAATAGATAAAGTAAAGTACCTATTCAAGTTCTTTCAGAATTCAGCAAACGGGTCATGCCTTCTGAATTCAATGACATGGGCAACTACAGGCTTTGTAGAAACTCTTTTCAAAACAAAGAGAAGAGTCCTATGGGATAACAAGATTCCAGTAGCAAAGAAACTTATCAAAAATTTTATAACATGGAGCATGTCGAGCAACGTATTGACTAAATATGTCGACCATGCCTAGACCAAAAGGAACTCGAGTTTGGGAAAGGCTTCCGACACAAATCGAACCGACAAGAGAAGATAATTGGAAAAGACAAAATACCAGCTGCTTTCAAAAAAGCGCAGGGACCATGCCAAATCACCATGTGAAAATATTCCCGACAACACAAGATGGATGAGTTATAAGGGACCAACAACAAGATAAGTCAGTGAACACTAAAATAAAGGACCCCTGACTCGCAATAATAGAGGAAGATGTAAGCAAGATGCATCTTTTATCAACAAGTTTTAGAGTCCGAATTTGATATCCGGGGTCAGGTCTATAAATACCAAACATCTGAGAAAGTAGAGGACATCTCTCATTACCTTCTATTTTCTCATAATAAGAAATAAAAATCTAAAGTGAGATTTTGGAGTGCAAGAATAAAGACTGTTGTAAAAAGTGTTTGTAATAGTGAGTTTATGTATTTTCAAGTGCAAGTCTTCTCTATGAGTGGCTAAAAATGTTATCTCCTCCCAAAAGGAGATTACTAATGTAATAAATTACCTTTCAATTTCTTAATAAAATAGATGCTTTTGATTCAGCCTGTATTCACTATATTTTAATTTATTTCTATAAATCAAAGTATCTCGTACGCCTAGGGTAGGAAACGAACCAAGGCTGTGCTGATCAGTTACTGAAGGAGTTAGATAACTTGTAGTTCAAATTCCTCTAAAGGAAGTTAGGCGGTGAGGAACCGTCTGTAAAATGAACTAAAGGCGGTAATTTTCCATCTGGTGACGTCACAACTCATTTAACTCAGTGCTGATTCGGTCAAAAAGATGTATGAAATTATAGTGGCATTTTAAAATTGATGGAAGTATGTTGAGCCTGATATGGTCGTAATGGAGTACTCACATTATTAGAGAATAAAATAAAAATGGCAAAATAAAAATAATAAAAATACCCGATATGCTTATCTCGTGTACAAAAGTTAGATATATCGTGTACTGTTTACACAACAAGTGAATTGGTGAGGTAGGTAAAAAGCACGGGCATTTATGTCATTTAAGAGACAAAAGATGTTTCTTATGGAGCTAGTAGATAAAATATGTTTTCATATGATGTATGTGTACTTTAAAATTTCTCCCAAACCAGAAACACACACACAAAAGAAATCCTGTAAAAATAATGAAGTTTGACATGATTCAGCATGTTATGATTGTTGCGGAGAATGCACGATCCAGATGTGGTATACTAAAATCTTAGAAAAATCTAAAACCAGTGGTGGCTAACTACTGATATTGAGATTTTCCAAAATAATCACAACAAAATTAAAATATTTTGAATACAACACCGCTTCATTTGCATTGACAATTGAAACCATCCAAACAATTAAAACAAAAACACGAAACGCAGTTGATCGATAGTTACTATAGAAATAAAAATAAAAGTTTACAACCATACTTGTTTTGTAGAAATGCAATATTTAGATATGATGTTATGTTTCGTGACAAGAGTCACCAGACTTAACATCAACTGACTTTCAGATAGCAGCGGAAATAAAAGTAAAAATAAACAAGAAATAATTTCAGTTTATAAGCTAACTAGCTTATAAACCTGGGTGAACAAACCCATAAAATATATTACTCTTCAAAATGTTCAGATCCAAAATACCAGATAATAAAAAGTAATATAAGAAAACAATTAGTATCAAAAACTTGATACACAACAAACTCTTCGCTTCCTCGTTAGTCGAATTCTTTCGTTGGTTACGCAACGTTGTAATTCTTCTAATTATCCACCAAAGCTCCGAGTTTTTCTGTTCTTGTTCTGCTTCAATAAATATCGTGCATGTGCTCTTGCGTCTCCACTTTCTTTTCTTAAATAAAGACTCCTAGTCTTGTTGAACAAGTTAAAATCCTAGACTCCAACTAAGAAAGATATCTAGAGTCCTAAAATACTAAAGTCCTAAGAAAGGCAAACTACAAACAGGGAAATATTGTTGAAAATAATATTCCCAACAAACCATACATCCTTGGTTTAAACGAGCATCGAGCTTTGCATAAGACCTTGAAATCGAGATTGCCTTCAATTTTTTGAGCCTCTTTCTGAAGCTCCTCCCAACCCGATTCCTGCAACACATTAATATTTGGGTTCGCGGACATTCTGATCTACACTGATCCGACCCATCTCAGAGGCCCCGTTGCTATTCCATCGTTCTATGCATTGGTTATGAACTTATGACCCAAATGCGTCAAAGTTGGAATTAGGGCGGGCTAGATCCATGTTTACCACACAGTGCATCACCTTATCGTTGATCAGTTTATTTTTAATAGTCGACTGACTTTTGAATCTCCAGGCGTGCAAATGTGGCACGAGCATGAGGTTGATGTCGCTGCAGCTAGACCATGGGCAGCATTAGAAAAAGAATATCGAACACCATAGTCTTGCTAGTGTCTATTATGATAGTTGCCATGTATCTCGAGTCTTATTTATTCCGCCCGAGCCTCACTGCCGGTGAGTCCAGCTCTGAGTTCTCTTAAATTATGGCAGAGTGCTCCTTATCTCACAAATCAAAAAATCTTAACTGAGCCATCGACGGAGACAGAGGCAAAACCCTCAACCCGCCCCAAGCGATATCGTAAACCTCCTGATGTGCGCAATTAACTATGTATTCACCACCTCCTTCTCGATATCCAAAACCGTGAAGGTCGTGTCAATGCTCGAGGTACCAATTCACTTGGCTCGGCTTCGTTCCAGTCGAACGAGGTAAATATTGTATTTCCTCAAGTCTACCACACGAGAGCGCGAATAGGTGCCACAAAGCCATCTATTGCAGCCGATTGGAGGCAACTACCGGGATTTGACAGATATTGGAGATGCATCAACCCTTCCGGGAAGGAGACTGGAAATCCCAAACATTAAGATAAGAAGGGGGAATGCTTACCGATACCAAGCCCCGGCTAACTCCGTGCCAGCAGCCGCGGTAAGACAGGGGGGCAAGTGTTCTTCGGAATGACCATCGCCCCTTCCTATATAGCTTTGGAGGGAGATACCATATGGGCGGGAAAATCAAATAGATGGGGCAATTTCTTCTTTAAAGAAATATACTGGATTTGACCTTAGCACAGGCGCTAATAATCATTCCAGAACAGAAACGATTATTAGCGCCTATGCTAAGAGTTATCCAGTATATTTCTTTAAAGAAGAAATTCCCCCATCTATTTGATTTTCCTGCCCGTATGGTATCTCCCTCCAAAGCTATATAGGAGGGGCAAATCAAATAGATGGGGCAATTTCTTCTTTAAAGAAATATACTGGATTTGACCTTTGCACAGGCGCTAATAATCATTCCAGAACAGGAACGTTTATTAGCGCCTATGCTAAGGGTTATCCAGTATATTTCTTTAAAGAAGAAATTCCCCCATCTATTTGATTTTCCCGCCCGTATGGTATCTCCCTCCAAAGCTATATAGGAGGGGGCGATGGTCATTCCGAACGGGCGGCATATCTTTATAAAGAGGTTATGTGGTTCGACGTAGCCCTTCCACGACCGCGAATGTGGTCCCGGATCAATTGCATCATTCGTCCTACGACCTCCGGATCGAGAGCAGGAGGATGTTCCCAGAACAGAGCAGGAGTATTCTTCTTCCGGGGAGACAAAGTCGTCCCTGCTGCTGACTCGTCGGACTTATCCACCAAGTGATTTGTGGAATTTCTGTGGATAGTAGAACCTGGTGAACCGGGCGTACTACTTTCCAACCTTCTCTGCGAAAATGAACTAATCGAGCGCGATAGAGCAAAGACCAAGTGAAATAAGAAGGGAAGGAGGTCGGGCTTGCTTGAGAGCAGAATCTGAGGCGTAAAGTCTCAAAGTCTGCTTATAGAAAATGACGTTTTGAACCCTTCACGTATGAGATTACCTGAGTCTTCTACTTCCCTAAACAGCGAAATTGATTGGGGATCGTTTTTAAAGAAATTTCCTGTTCGCCGACTGGTCTTTTTTTTTATAGGTATGGATTTTTCGAGTAGGTAGCGACAAGACTAGTAGTATCGACAAGAGGCTAAATCAATAGCTGAAACTTTTTTTCGGGTCAGGTAGGGTAGGCTTGGAAGACCCAATGGGGCTTTCTCGGGGAACGGCTTATCACCCATGGAAAGAAAAAGGAATACCACGCGGGGGAATTGAAGGAAGTTGCATCGTGCCCTGAGTGAGGAGTTTTAGGCTTTCCTTCAGCACCAATAGCGTCATTAGCTCCTAAGCTACATAGGTCAGGAGAGTGACCAACGAGGACAAAAAGAAGAAGTAGGAGTAGGAGGAGTGTGCGCTCTCGAATACTCCAGCTTCCCCTCATCCAACTTCTCTTTGATGGAGATTCCCCGACCCCTTCGACGCTTCTTTCGCTCTATACCCCTTCAGAAAGTGAAGGTCACTAATTAAATCAGAAACTCACCTCATTATCTAACAGGTAACGATAATAAATAAGACAAATAAAACTCTACATCAGCTCATTGAACTACGCCGCGTGACCCAGGAACACGCAACCCGATGATCCGACAACGCGTGCACAAAATCGCTCAAACTAACCTTATACTTCTCGTCTCATGGCACGTCCACGCAATTTCCCATTAGGCCTTCGGAAAGAGTCCGTGAAGTGTAAAAAGAAGCTAGAGAGTGTGCAGAGGCCAAGTAGCGAGTAGACCATGTGGGTGGCGATGGAGGAGCACTCGCCGGTGGCGTAGATCGATGACTGGACCATCTCGAAGTTGAGTGAGGTTCCAGTGGGGGGAAATTGGTGAGAAGTGAGATTTTGGAAAGAGTTTTCTGGAAGCCGCTCGCCATCGTGAGTCATTTGCGGCCGTTGGCACCGCCGCCAAAGGCGGTGGATGGTGGCATGTCGTCGGGGGCGGAGGACGGAGATTGCGGTGGGTTGAATCGAGGGGAAGTGGTGTATGGAGATGGCGGTGGTTTGAATTGAGGGGAGGCCGATTTTTTTTTTTTCCTGTTTTGTTAATAGAAAGGCCAAATTTTCATAAAATTGAGTAAAAATATTTAATGGAAAAAGTGTACTAAAGGGACCGAAAAAAAACAGATGGAAAAAGTGTACTAAATGGACAAATAATACACACGTAGTGAGCACAAACGTCTTCATCTCCGTATTTCTTGATCATTTTACCTAAACACATAGCCTTTCAATTTATTTTCTCAGTATTGGTCGAGGGATAAGAAGCACACGTCTCTAATTTTGAATCGAGTTAAAGCATGCACGCAAATCCCATTACCTTGAGAATCAAAACAGGCACTTTCATTTTTATCTTCAAAATTCAATAAACTGTTTTATACATACAAATTTCCTAATGATCCGTCCTCGCGTCCCTTTTCTCAAGAACAAACTCTTGCAATGACGAAGCAATTGCAGAGGTTAGCCAAAAACCACTATATTCTAAAGAGAAAAACAACGATCTCTACGTCTCATCATCCTAATCCGCGCTCTAGGTAAAAAAAAACGATCCATGAACCACATTTCGTAACTTGATTGAGGTTAAAAATGAAAACCTCCAAATCCACCGCCGCCTCCCGGAAAGCCTCCTTCGAAGTGGAAGGTATATTGTTGGCCGCCACCACCACCACCACCGAAAGGGTTAAATCCTCCACCACCCATTCCCATGTCATCGATATCTTCACCTCTGTCGTATTTCGTGCGTTTATCCTCGTCTCCCAGGACCTGCATATTATAAATAACAGTCATTAGATTTTTCAGAGCAATTATTCGAATTGAGAAGTCATAATGAGTTAATTACCAAAAAATACTCGAATGTTTCACTTTTTCATAGTTTTTGACTTCCAATTTTTTTCAAAATCAATTTTGCAATTAAAACTCTTAACTTTCATTCTTTTTTGTGAATTTTTTATTTTGCAATTAAATAGTCTATAACTTTCAATCTTTTTACAGAATTGGCTTCAACTACTTTTCAAAAATGACAAAACTATTTTTGAAAATTAAAACAATTAAAAATTGAAAGCTAGTATTTAATTGCTATCTAAAGGTTGAACTATACTTGTGAAAAGGTGAAAAGGATTGAGGTAATGACAAACACGCAGTTGATGAACAAACCTCATATGCGGCTGCTATTTCCCGGAATTTGTTTTCAGCTTCCTCTCTATTGTCTACATTCTTATCTGGGTGCCATTGCAAAGCAAGCTTCTTGTAAGCTTTTTTAATCTCTGACATGGATGCTGTTTTTGAAATTCCTAAGATCTTGTACCAATCTTTCCGTTGGCTTAGTTTCAATGATCTTTCGGCCCTCATTAGAGTTTCACGAATATTCATATCCTGTCCAAATTTTACTTGGGGATTAGTAACTTTAAAAGGCACCTTGCAAAATCATTTCCAAAAATAAAGAACTTTCATATATATATATATATATAATCAAGATACCATTATTAGTAGAAACAGTATAATGGGAGTCAACTCAAGTGATTAGCAAAGTGTCACCAAAGAACAGAGCCAACATTAAAGTTAATGGAGAAATTGTATAAAATGTTTATTATCCATTTGATTTGGAGAATAACTGGAGCACAGGTTATGCAACAGTTTCAAGTAATACACCAAACCTCGTGATCTAAATGCACCAAACACAATATACACGAAATGTCATATTACATCACTCTCGTCGTCTTTTGACTAGAAAGAAAAAAAAAGAAAAGAAAAACAATATTTAAAGCAAATCAAGGTGCCTGAGTACACAGCTCATAGTCAGACAGAAACTTGGAAAATTATTGGATTTTTCTGAATACTCAACACAAACACCATGCAATTCACATAAGTTAAGAGAAAGGAACAGAATCTACTTGTTTTTATTCCACTGATATTAGAAATGAGGCAACTATAGCTCTAGGGTGTTCTTATTTTCAGAGGCAACTCATGATAAAAATGGAAAATTATCATTCAAATTCAAAATTAGAAAATAAAAAACTTCCGGGAGAAGCAAAGTTCATCAAAGTGATAGAATCAGTAGAATTTCTATTTCAAGCCAGAAAAACTACTAACAAGTATATAACTTAAATACTTGATCATTCTAGCTTAGTTAAATGACAAACCTGGGGTGACTTTTCAGCTGCTGATTTTATGTCAGCCACGGCTCCTTCCCAATCTTCTATTAATAGCTTAGCTTCACCCCTCTAAAGATGTCGTAAAACAAAAGTGAAGAAAGTAAAGTTTAGACGGCATTTCATGCTATAGCTTTCTAATGAGCTTCTTTGACGCTTAAGAGAACCTTACAATATCAGTAGTTACATACCTGGACTAGAGCTTCAATAGAGTCTCCATCAATTTCAAGTACATCGGTGCAACTCGTCACCGCATCCTTTCCCCTACCAAGTTTCACCAAGACCTTACACAATCCAAGATGGAGGTGTACATTGTGTGCAGAATGGTTTGGATCCATGGCAAGAGCTGATTTATAATCCTCTACTGCCACGCGAAGCTTACCCTTGCTTGCATTATCTTCTGCCTGCAATAGATATATAAACATTATCATAATTCCGTACAGGATCAACATAACAACATTTTGACAACAAATGAATAAGACAGCCCTTACACTTTTAGTCTTTTTAAGGAGGTTTTTCAATCCAAAATATGCTTTCTTCAATTCACCATGCTCTGGATCTGAACGAAGACCCTTCTGGTAATGTCTGAGAAAGAAAATTGTAAAGATAAATAAAAAACATAGAAAATAACTCCAACCTAATTCTATTGCCTTAATGGATTTGAAATTTTGAATGGGGGTGTAAGGAGAACTATGTAATAGTTTCCAAAACCCACCTAATGGCAACATCATGATCAGCCAAATAATAATAGGCACGACCACGTAACAGCAAAGCCTCTAAGTTATCTTCATCTTCTTTAAGAATGTAACCCGACTCTGATATTGCCCTCGAATGATCTTTAGTTGCTATTAGTAATCTCACTTTGAGTAGTTTGGCCTGCAGGAAAGCACCAACATTACAATTCAAGAATCACAATATTTAATGAGGAAATTATAGGTAAAATTGATGAAAAAATAATCGTTCAATAGGACAAACTCAAAGACGGACCTGGGAGCAGGCTGGAGAGAAAACAAGTACAACTTTTTCTACATATTCCAATGCTTTTGTAAAGTCCCCTGAATCAAAAAGACTGTTAGCTGAAGCTAAGGCATCCTGAGCTTGACGTAACTGAGAAAGCTCCTTCTCGGCAGCTGAATTCCCAGGTTTCATCTCCAGAAACTTTTTGTAACTTTCCTCTGATTTGTCATATCTACATTAGACAAAAACTTCCTGAATCAAATGACCTATCAATCAGACAAAAACACAAGCACACACATAACCCTTGAAGTTCAGTTAAGTAAGAAAACCTGCACAACTGTCGAAGAACAGATGCCCGATGCCAGTATGCTTCTGAGAGTGCTGGATCTGCCTCTATAGCAGCATTTAGCTCAGCTAGTGCCTCACTATATTTCTTCACTTTTATATTCTGTGAAACTCTCTCAAACAGAGCAGCAGCATCACCAGGTTTTCCATCTGCAATTCAAATAAAGAAGGCAAGACGAAGAGATACTTTAATTCTATACCATAATGAAGGGACAGTCATGTCAGATAATTATAAATATTATCTGAGATTAGAAAATAAAATTAGCCACAGAGCTCAAGATGATGTAAAGATTCAATTTTGATACAAGAATCACAATATTAGGTGAATCCAGATAGTAACACGATCAATTATAAACACATTTTCAATATTTCTAATTGACCAAACCAATTCACGAGAATCAATATTTAGTTGATGAAGATGTAATTGAAACCTCATCGAACACAATTGCAATTGCTGATGAACAAAAGGCTAAAAGCACGATGATCCCTAGGATTTGGACACTAGTCACACGTTACCAACAAATTTAAAGAAGAGAAAGAATCTCATATGGCAGGATTAATTCGTCAAATGAAATACTCCCTCCGTCCAATTTTGATAGCTCCATTTCTCATTTTCACACAAAATAAGAAATGTATGTAATATACATCGTAAAATCAAAACAACACACAATGTTCATATTATACCTGTATTTACAGTTCCCTATGTTGACTAACTACTTTGAAAGCTGAGTAATTGTCTCATTAAATATGACAAGAGAAAAAATAATTGAACACCCTATAAAGGGTGAAATGGAGCTATCAAAATGGGACGGAGGGAGTATGTTTATTATGGTGTATACAAGAAAGAAAAGAAGAAGAAAATCTGAAAGAAAATATTAAAATGATGCACAAACACACATACACAATATCATAACTCAATATACATTAGAAGCATATCTACATACATTTTTAAGAACCTTGAATTCTGCAAAACACTTTGGCCAAGTTTGGTTGGGGATTTTTGATGTTTATAAAGTCCTGGACTTTTATTTGGAAAGTCCAAATAAAAAGTCGAGTACTTGTTTGTTTAGAGTTTTATAATCATGTCTTTTTCTATATACTGAAATTTTCAAATCGCCATACATTTTTGCATTTCTTTTTTTTTAGATGAATAATATATAAAATTAAGATCTACAATTTGATACTCCAATTGTATGTATAAAATAAATGTACATATTGGGAAAGTTAATTGAAAAAAATAAAACAAAAAAAAGAACTTTTTTTTAAAGATTTTGAATTAAATAGGTAAATAGGTGTGGTATAGGATTAGAAAAAAATGGTTTTTAAGAATGAAATCCAAATATGGGGTTCAAGAATCCTAAATCCCCAACCACGCATAGCCTTTAGGTCGAAAGAGAAGTAGGCAAAGAAGCTATAAACACTACTTAAATTATTTTCAACTTCCTCTTCTGAAATTGTTGGCAAACTCCAAATATCTCGACCAAGTATATTTCATGATTCTTTTAACTCACTTCATATTGCAACAGGAAGAAAATTTAAACAAGGCCGTGTGCTGCTTAAAACCTATAAATTGACCCTAAAAACATGGTCAGCATCGGAATCATGTCCAGCATTCACATATCAGTCCATTTTATACCAATTGGGAATTAAAAAAAAAAAAGAACATTGACAATCACACTTACTTAAATATATATGCTCATAAATTATATATTAAAATCAGTTCTTTCACTAGAACTCAAGCAAACATCGTATTAAGCGCAGCTAAAACAGATCGCGGCAGTTGGTTTATTCAATCGACACGTGTAAACTGAAATAAACGAGATTAAAGGTTACCTATAGCAGCAACGAGCGGCTGGAGGAGGATGAGCTGACAACAAAACACGAAATTCAGAATAAATATTGTGTATATGAAACCTCTCCACGCCACCAAATCGAAACCGCGGAGTTTAATCACCATCTCCTTCTCAAAAACCCTAAATGCTCGCACAAGAATTTACAAGATACTGAAAAACATAGATACAATTCCAGATAAACTAATTGATGCGTAACACTGTGATTTAACGCCCTGTACTTGAGGATTTAAATTAGCAAGGTGGAAATATTATTAGATTACAGCAACTAGAAATTCACCAGGAAGGAGTCTAGCTGTGTGTGTAGAAGGATTTGCGTGTCATTACACGTTATACCGGCAAATAGAATGCCTCCACGTGTACTCTTCAGCTCTGGCGTGGCATGTATCTTGGCGAATTGGGAGACGCCATGTGGATGATTGTTTTCTTTGTCACGGAGGAGTCAAACAAAATAAGTGAACAAAATAGAAATAAACATCAAGAATGGGCAATGTCTGGAAAATCCAAGATATATTTAATTATTTTGTTTATATTAAATATAGCATAAAATAAACTTTAAGAGTTATGGCCATAATAAATTTATTTAAGTTAAAATTAAAAATCTTGCAATTATTATTTAGGTGGGGCTATTTCCAATTTACTAAATATACTTCATTCAATAACTCCACTCCACCCTATTTTATTAAATTACAATTTTTACTTTATTCTATTGGTGTCCATCATTCCCTTTATTTTTTATTGCGAAACTTTTTTATTCTCGTATACCATAGTTTCTTGTAATATTGCATTCAATTGAAMAAACATTAGATGGTTCTAACAACGGTTCTTGACAAGGGTGTCTATTCTTACTAAAATAACCCACCCCTCAATACACAAAATCAATAAATAAGAATGTATAGCGGTTGCATAACCAAAAAATAAAAAGATTGGTCAGCGCACATTGTCGAACATTAAGTTGATGTTCTTGCCTGGATCACTGAACGKAATGAACACCAGCAAGACTTTATTTTCGCGATTTTTGCAATTTGTTTGGTGTTTAAAAAAATACACACAAAAAAAAGTTATTTATTTACAAATGCTAAAATCAATTCAGTTTTACAAGCAGAATATGAAAATGGGAGACGAGGTGCAGTACCTTTTACATCATTTGTCTTCCTTTTCTTTTTCATTTTTGTTTCTTCATTTTCTTTTTGTTTATTTACTTAAGATGGTAAAGTAGGTAAGATTACAAGTGAATAAAGCAAAAACTATAATTTAATAATTACAGGACTTAAGAATATTTGTGTTTTTGGGTTTTTTATGGGTTGTAAGAGATTGGTTTTGAATCAATCCAGTTTATTTTTGGATTCTCCAAATGAGAATGCTTTCGACCCATTAAAATGCCCAAACCTTTTTATTTGGTCAAATGAATATGGGCTTTCAACTTCATTAGCAGCATTTGAGGTGTTTCAAAGATGTGATAATGAAGGTAGAGGTTGTAGTGGGGAGTTTCAAAGACTTCAAGTCATTGTATATTTGGGGACATTTCGCCAATTCCGTTAGCACTACACGGGGCGTATTTGTCTTGCGAAAAGAGATTTTTCTAAACTCGACTTGTTGATTAATCTGGTTCGGTTCAAGAATGTATTATTATTTACTTTCAAATTGTTTTCCAATTTTGTTATATTTTAATTTTTGTAAGTACCAAAGTACATTTTGATAGCATTTTCTTTTTCGTGTATTTATTTTGAAACAATTTTTTTTACAATTTTATCAAGTACTATTAAAATAATGACAATAGTGAAGTATATGGGTCGAGGGGTTTTAAGAAGGCAGCCTGTTTTTGGCAGTTGATTCGTTATAAGTAAAGTATATGGCTTGAAGGCAAAGGTACTAACAAGATCATTACAAGCAGCGGTTTGTTATATTGAAAATAGTGGGATTTTTTTTCCCATTTCATGATTAGACTCAACTAGCAATTTTTATAATTATCCATGATTTTACAACCCTAAAAGAGGAATAAGAGAAGGGGTCGGATATTGGCATTCCAAAATTTAATAAGTTGACCACATTATATTTTTGGTAAAAATAAATATGTTTGAAAAAATAAAAATAACCCTCTTATAAAATTGATTTAAACATTTAAAAATATACATCTTCTTTCTATCAAAACCTTCAAGAGCCCGGTTCTTCTATAGAACCAGATAGGGCTCCATTATGGAGCCCTATAAATGACATGGCAGTCATCTGAGCCCTTAATCATTTTTTTCTTTTTATTTTTCCTCTTTTTTTTTATAAATGCACGGTGGGGTGAATGTCATGTGTTATATAGGGCTCCGTAATGGATCCCTATCTGGTTCTATAGAAAAATTCTACTTTATTAGTGTTCCAATAATCAAATTGCTATTTTTATGCGTTTTTTCATCACTTTTTCGTCATAATTTAGTTTATTAGGGTTCATTGTCGGGGTTGTGTTCGAACTGGTAATGATGAACATAACAGGTTGTTTGAAAAAAGATTTCGAATATAACATAATTTCTGTCAAAAAACTGACTGTTCGAACCAAATTTTCGAACATGGATTTCAAATTCGAAAATTTTCTCCGAACAGTCTGTTTTTTACCCAAAAACGAAGTGTTCTAAAAAAAATTCGAACAGTTGACATTTGTTCGATAAAAGTTTTCGAACATTACACATTTGTTCTAAAAAAAATTCGAACATTACACATTTGTTCAAAAAAAATTCGAACACTGCTTTATTGTTCGTGAATCCAAAGTCGATACCTACGGTAGTCCAGGTTTATTTTTTCAGTTTTTTTTTTTTTCCGAGGAACACCAATGTTATATACAATAGACTTACCCTAAATGATTGATTGCATATTATGATCCATCTTCTTATTGTTGTCTTTTCAAAATATTTCGGAAAAGCTCTTCATCTTTCCTTTTTTTCTTCTCCTTTCTTCTTCATTTTTTTCCCTTTCTTTTTTTCTGGCTTTTTTGCGTTTTCTTCATTGTTTTTCCTTTATTTTATTTTATAATTTCTTTTGTTTATATTATATATTAGATAAGGGTAAAGTAAGGAGTTTATGGGTTGATTTTGTAAAATTTTAATATATTTAAATATTATTGGGGTGTTCTCATTCATGAGTCAACTCATCAAATTTTGGGATGCAAATATCCGCTCCCATAAGAAAAATCAGTTGGTCCACGACCCTAAAAGAAGGAACACAAAGACGTCAACAGAGAATAATAATAATAATAAAGAACCTTCCTGACAGCCAATAATTATTACTTTAGACTTTAGAGGAATTAATAATGGTTGTTTTGAGTATGTTTATGAGAAGTCTACCCAAGGTTACATTCACGCAAGTTGGTCTACTATTTTATTTGACTAACATCCCTTAAAAGCAGCATATATAGGCAGAAAGTAAAACACACCGATTCTCAGAGCCTCCCCTTTGCCACTGCCGCCCCTTCCAACTGCCACCGCGCGTTTTGGTATGTTTCTTTATTGCTCTCTTTTAATATTTACGCTCTTCTCGATTCTGGAACTTTTTTGGTCGAGTTTTTTTTTTTTTTTTTTCTTTATTATAAAATTCGTGCATTATCAATCCATTGTGTATTGAGAAATTGAAATGGATAATTGTAGTTCATTGAAATCCGTTATGGATGGATTTATCGGTTGAATGTTGATTGACCATGCAATTGTTTTTAATTGTGACATTTTTCATTAGGAGTTGGATATTATGTATTTTGTCAAAGAGAGAAATTGCTAGAAAATTGTAATCATAGAAGATATCATTGAAGACTTTTTGGATTTCTAAGTATATAATAAGTCTTGTTGCCATCATAAAGCTCTTGATCTAAACTCAGTCTATATCTTCAAAGACAAGAGGGAGAACAACCAAGCAAAATCCAGAACAACAATGGAGCAGAGAGGAGAATGCCTTAAAGCTCTTGCGCATATGGGTGGCAAGGTCGACGGTTGCCAAGAGTTCAAGGCATGGCCATCCGACGATGGGAAATGCTCCATCTGCGGCTGTCACGTGAATTATCACAAGAAGGTGGTGCCACAAGCGCGTGTCACGCACGTGACTGAAGTAGTGTACACGGAGTGTCACAAGAACCATCACAAGACCGGTTACTACGCGAAGGATGGATGCAAAGAGTTCAGGAAGAAATCAGACTTCTTGGCTAACATCTGTGATGCGTGTAACTGCGACAAGAGCTTTCATCGGAATGAGCTCACCAAGGAAGTGATTACTTATTATTAGCCCTGCGGTGCTATTATTGCAATTATTTGTGTTTTATTTTATTAAAATAATTGTGTTGTTTTACAGTTCTATCAAGTAATGGTATGATTTTATTTTGTTTTTAAATAATCAATTATATGGCTTGCATGCTTTCAAGGGTTCCTAAATTTCCAATTTTATCGAGTTATATTAAAATGGTAAATAGTACTATATTGCCATACTGCAAGGTGTGACTATATTTACAGTACAGGCAGCAATTTCTTCAAACGCATAAGCTTTTTGTAGACAATAATAAACAGAAATTCTAAGATCTTGATCCCAAAAGCATTAGAAAGAACGTATTAGCAACTTCGTAAATAAAGTTACACGACGGAGCAATTGTTTACTACAACAGATGGAACAAGACCTTTGTTTAAAGAACGTAAAATATAAAGAAAAAACTGCGATTAACAATGAAGAGTGAACTATTATAAGTAAGCGACAAATTTAACAAAATTCAAGGCTTCAACTTCGGTTCATCAACAATTCAAGAGCCCAAAGCCTAAAAATCGGAAAACAAATCTGGAATATCTAGTGTTCAGAATTTTCACGTTCTAAATGCTCACTAGCTTCCTTTAACGATAAACGCTCTTGCATGAGGGATGCCAGTTTAACCTCGTCCACTTCACGGATGTGGGCTGGAACTTTCTCTAGGTAGCCAGGAGCACTCTTCTTCTTCGTCAAACTATCACAATGCCTGCAAGAGATTCAATACATCGTCTCAGCAATGAACAATTGGTTCGTACCCAACCAAGCACTAAACAATTTTTCTAAATGGTTAATTATATAATCTCCCCTCAAATTCTTGTCTAATTATTATTATTATTATTATTATTATTATTATTCAAAATTATATATACCACAGTGAAGTTTATTTTGTGATCTGTAAAATAGGTCGAGCGGGATAATTTGAATTTTGAGAAATAAATGGGTTTTTAAGTAATTAGACTAAAAGCCTGAATACAGGATTTTTATTTTAATTAAGGCGCTCACTTTTCAATCTCATCCATTTTCTTCCTGAGCTTTTCAAGTTCGGCAACGACGTTTATATTCCCTTGCTGTTTGAGGTAAACGGACAGAGCTTCGTTGATTACGTCCACCTTACAACCCACCGGAGCATCATCCGACTCGCTTAGAACCTAAAATCGTCACATAATTTGAATCGTTCAGAGAAATAATAGCAAGGGAAATATATGAGAGAAAAAGATGTTCAAACTGAATAAAAGAGTATGTATTCGTGAGGTATTTGTGCCGTAGCTCGGAAAATAAAACATAAAACAAAATAATTGACATACTCCCAGAGATGATATTGCGGCGAGAGTGGCAATCTCCAGTTCATGCCTCTTTAGTACATTGCATGCATCTTTTGCACGGCAACGAACAAAAGCTGCTCGCCTGCAAAAGGACATATCCTTGTTAAACAAAATCAGTTGAGCATTAAGACAGTTTGGAATCTCCTAACTATTTAAAAACAGCTTATAAACTCAACTTATTTTGGGAGCGTATAAGTGTTTTGTTAGATTTAAAAAAAAAATGTCAAAACGCTTTTTAGGCTCTCAGCCATGCACCCTCTAAATCCCAGAAGGCTGAATTCAAAGACATGTTTCCAAGAAATTGCTACAGCACAGCGTATTAATATATTGACCAACTAATGGCCACCAAGAAATGAGCAATTGACTAAAAAAAACAGTTACATACTTGATATGTCCAGGTTATCATTTAGTCTTTTTCTTTGTAATAAGCACAAAAATAATAATTCCTAATATTTCAACACAGTTGCAACAAAAATATTTTCCCAAGTACCTTTCATGCCTCTCATTTGGAGCCAATTGTGATCGAAGAGACCTCAGCGATTTCACCACCGACTCAATCATATCCATCTCTGACTCCACCTCATCATTAGTCCAACCCTGCAGAAAGAATTGAGGAATTGGTGGATTGATTGCAAATATATTCTTGAGATTTTATCTAATTAAAGAAAATAAGGGGGAAATACTATCTTTCAAAATTACAATTACCCCATCCACAATTGCTTCTATTTTCAATTTGCACCATCAAATGAGAGTAATTTGTTAAGTAAATACAAACGTTACAAGGGTGTTTGCAATACCTAGGAGGGTATTTGTAATTTTCAAAGATAGATGGAGTTTAATTAGGCTACACGACAAGGGTAGTTCCTGTAAATTAACACTTAAAAGGGTGTATAGACGTTACCTCTACAGTTGATGGATATTCAGATATTACAATCGATTCTTTTCTCACAGAATCTTTCTTAGAAGGAAGACGCTGCCATAACTCTTCAGTGACAAACGGCATAAAAGGATGAAGTAATCTTAATCCATAATCCAAACAGAGCCACAGTGTATCCTGTGCATATCTTCTTGCAGATGCAAATGCAGGGTCGTTACCAGCAAAATATGGCTTAATCACTTCAATAAACACATCACATAATTGAAACTGCCACCACGAATATAAAGCTGTAGCAGCATCAGAAAATTCATACGAATCTAAAGATAAAACTGTTTTTGCTATGGCTTTGTTCAGCACAGAAAGTATCCACTTGCAGCTGAAAGGCATCTCAGCCGGAGCAACCTCCCTTGGAGGGGTATAATCATCTCCAAGTTTAGTCATGGCAAATCTGATAGCATTCCATAGCTTATTGCACCACTGGCGATACCCAACCACCCTCTGGATGTCCAGATTAATTTTGTCCGACTGAAAGAAAAGAAATATGACGATTACCATTTGAAGAGAGGAAGCAAGTTTTAAGAAAAGAAACATAAGATGGGTATTAACCTGAGCTGTGTACGAAACAAGGGCAAAACGCAAAGCATCAGCACCACATTCGGGAATACCCTTTGGGAAATCCTTCTTCTGCCCGTCTTTTGCGGTTTTCAATTCATTAGGATCCAAGTTACCCTCCTCTAGCCTTTTGTGAAGATTTTCAAGTGTCACTCCATTAATGACTTCTAGAGGATCTACAACATTTCCCAATGACTTGGACATTTTGCGTCCATGCGCATCACGGATCATAGGATGCAAGTAAACCTACATATAGTAAAAAAAGAATGGTTACTTGCATTTTGCGTTTTAGAGACAACAAACCAAGAGAGAGAAAGGGAGAGTAAATTCAAATTTGAGTAGATTGTATCTCTTGAGATAAGGATGCTGCTCACCTTTCTAAATGGTACATCACCTCCTAGCTTCATTCCCAGCATCACCATTCGAGCGACCCAGAAAAATAGGATATCATGGCCAGTCTCAAGCACAGCTGTTGGGTAAAATGCTCTAAGATCTTCTGTATCATCTGGCCACCCCAGCACAGATAATGGGAAAAGACCTGAGGAAAACCAGGTATCCAGAACGTCGGGATCTTGGAAAAGCTGGAATTTCTTTCCTGCAAACATTCTGCTAGCCTCCGCCTGAGCCTCTTCCTCATTCCTGGCAACCACCCACTGTTTATTGTATGCGCCAAGTTCTTTCAGTTCATCATCCTCCAGCATTGCATACCATGCAGGAATGCGGTGGCCCCACCAAAGTTGTCTTGAAATGCACCAATCACGAATGTTCTCAAGCCATCTGCAATGAACAGGACCACCAAATCTCACAAAACTAGGACATGAACAATTAGAATTTATAGTCTAATCACAAACTTCTCTAAGGACATTATCAAATATATTTGTTAAGCTGTGCTTATAACATCAAGGTGTAACAGAAGGAGGGCAGTCTGATATATCATACACGAGGGGCGGAAAAAATAATACATGAATGTCCTTGCTTGCCTGATCTTATTCCGCAGGAAAGACATAGTTCATTATACCAATTAATTAAATACCTCTGCCATTCAGCAACATATTTTTTGGGTATGATCTCGATCTTTGGATTTGCATCTTCAATGACAGCATCAAGACCTTGCTGTCCCATGCTTTTGCAGTTTACATACCACTGGGGCTTTATAAGGGGCTCCACGACATCATTACTTCTTGAACATATTCCTAGACTCATCTCATTATTTGCATCACCTCTATAGAGCCCCTAAATTGCAAAGAGAAATAACCATTAACATACTCGCGGAAATAATTCACAGGGCCTTTATCATTAACAAAATTTCAATTTACAAGACCCTAAAAGTGATCATTACGGATAGCAAACGATTCCATCAAACTTCATTTGTACCTCATTCTTGGCACTTCAGTTGGGCTAGCTACCTTAGGCTTACATGGTTAAAAGCACCAATAATGTAAAGAATAACAATACCTTCGCCTTTAAAGCTTCCGTCACAGCCACACGAGCCTTAAAACGTAGCATCCCTGTAAACTCTGCTCCACCATTGCTATTTATTTTTCCATCATCAGTAAAGATGTTGATAAACTCAAGTTTATGACGCTTGCCAACCTCAAAATCATTAGGATCATGGGCTGGAGTTATCTGAAAATATTCAGATTTCATTTGCATTGACTTCTCCAAACAAGAACTAGGGAAACAGAAAGGGAGTTCTAAGCATCAAAAGTATTAGTTACCTTAACAGCACCTGTCCCAAAGTTCATATCTACAAGCACTGCATCACAAACTATAGGAAGTTTCCTTCCATTGAAAGGATGAACAGCAAATTTTCCGTGAAGATGGCTGTACCTTGGGTCATCAGGATGTATAGCAATTGCAGTATCACCCAGCATTGTTTCCACTCGAGTAGTTGCCACAACAATCTCACCCAAACCTCCTTCCAAAGGATATGCAAATGATGTCAGCACCCCAAACTCAACAGGTTTATCATATCCAGGAACTCGTAATTCCGTTCTCTCTTTGATTTCTATATGATCCACCTAAAAATACAAAAGAGCATACAGAAACTCAGGATACACTTGTGTGTTTACATACGAAAGGATGACCAGGATAAATGTATCTTACCTCAATATCTGATATTGCTGTTCTCAAGACACAATCCCAGTTCACTAGACGAAGATCCCTAGAAGAAAATTAAGATGAAAACTAATGATACAAATAGCCTAACCAAAAATCATACATCAAGCAAACAACATGCAGATCAAAGGAATTTATTATAACTGTAGGTATGAGCATACCTATATATAAGACCCTCCTTGTGAAGTCTCACAAAAGCCTCAGTCACAGCTATTGATCTCTTCTCATCCATGGTAAAGCACTATTTGTTGATAATTTTCATGCACAAAAAGCAAAACGCTTATGACTTGACTGATTTTATTTTAAAATTATGAAACAGAAGCAGCATATGAAATCAAAGATGCCGCAATAACAAAAATGACTACCTCACGTGACCAGTCTAACGACGCACCCAAGCGCCGAAGTTGTTTTAGTATGGTGCCCCCGTACTCATTCTTCCAATTCCAGACCTATTACCACCAAGTAAAATAGCACAAATAAATAAATGTCTATGTACCCATGTCAACAGGATATATATCATATTTGTGTCTTGGGTTTCTAAAGGTTAAAGCATCTAAAAGGCATTGAACCAAACGACAGTAAAATCACCAATACACGCAGTAATGAAGTAAAGACTAAACTCACTTCAGCCACAAAATTTTCTCGGCCAATATCATGCCTTGTCAAATTCATTTCCCTCATAAGTTTCTTCTCCACGACAACCTGTCACATGCACATCAAAAAATTATTCAGCAAGCAGCAAGTCTACAGTCATAGGTAGAATCATCACAAGCATACAACAACCACCCTCAAAATTCTCTAAAGTACATTCCATATATCTCAACACTTTTATAAGCAAAATAAAACAAAATGTAACTACAATTCTTCTAAATTTGTTTCAGACTCGGATTTTCCAAAGACAGAAACCTTACAAACCACTGATTTCAGTCTACCAACTCAGTAAGTTGTATGAATATCATATCAAGAAGGCCGTTTCTTGAAATGTTCACATCACAGCGTATTAAAACTTTAAAACAAAAGTAATGCCATGATTTCTCATGAAGAAATGTGTGTAATTTTTCGAATAATATTTATCAAATAGATATTGACAAACTTTCTTAAACTAATATTGAGATCCAAAATTCTTCAGCATGGTTATAAAGGCATGCATGCATGCATTTCCTGAAGTCAAAAAAGCTGATATGATATGCCATCACACAGACATAGCACACCAAAGTACTTGCTCAGAATGCCACAATGAGACAGGAAGACATAGTTGCAGCTCATAGCCGAGCAAAATTCCAAACAAAACAATCAAATTCCCCATAGAAGAATCACATACTGCCCAATATCAATTAAATGAAACTGAGGTTTAATCCCAATGACCAACCTGGGTCGCAATTCCAGCATGGTCCATACCAGGCACCCACAATGTATTGTATCCAGACATGCGCCTCCAGCGTATTATTGTATCCTGGAGGAGATAAAAACAAGAAATCAAATCAACTATAATTTGGGATGAGTTGGCATGTCATATTTCAGTTAAAAAACCTGGATTGCAGCAGTAAGGGCATGTCCAATATGAAGGGCCCCAGTGACGTTAGGTGGCGGAAGAACCTGCATTTCCAAGCAAAACAGTTGTAAGGACCAAACTATCCACACCACAGGTTCAATTTTTACACTAAGATCAACCCTCAATCACTCCCTCTAGTCTGATCTATCATACTCCTTTATAATCCTTGTCTTCGACACCAGAAAAGTAAAACAATATCACTACATGTACGCCCATCTTTAAAATAGGTCATCATGCTCTTGTTTTTTAAGCCCCCAGACATGTCATTCACACCATATGAATAAATTACGAAAGGAAAATTGCATCACCACAATTAAAAGCATGCATATGAACCAATTAGTCTCAAAGAAAATATAATAAGATTGAGTCATTTCCCTCGTGTACAAACGAGTTTGTGAAGACTGTATCCGAATGCAATGAGTTGGTACAACATTATTTCAGTTTAAGGTTGTATTTGGATTTGATAGATTTGAAGTTGGTAATATCAAATCGCTGATAACAAATCCATTGGGTTGTTTGGATAGAGTCATTATTATACAATGGATTTCACAATTCCCCGTTAGTTATTTATTTAGTCATTTGAGATTCTTCCCTCCAATCCACTCTTAAATCCATAATCCTTCAGTATGTGGTAAGTATTGAAGGAATGATACATTACTCAATCAAATCACCAGCTTAACAAGATCAATGATTCAAAGAGCTTTCAACTGAAGAGCTGATGAACTTATAACTAATATTAAGAGTATTTGTAACCTCCTACAAAATAGAATTCAGAGCACATGCATGCACAACAGAAAACATACAGATACATTGATTGACAGGGGGGGGGGGGGGGGGGGGGTGGTGGAGCGCTGGTGCTAGAAAAGTCAATTTGGCTTTTGATTTTTTTTTTTGTTTGTTTACTCTTTCAATAAGCTATAGCTAATTTTCATTTTTAAATATATTTCCCTCTTCAATAGCTACCAATAACCCAAGGATGCCCAGAGCTTAAGAAACTCACAATTACAAAAGACGGTTTGGAGCTATTCGGGTCTGCCTCAAAGAAATTAGACTTCTTCCACCATTCATACCAACTGGGTCAGAAATTTGAAGCAAACGGATTAAAAGGAAGCATTCATAAATTTCAATTAACACAAAACAGACAAATTTGGGCGTACGAGTTCTCAACAGCACTAGGGTTGAAGGTCTTTGCCATTTGACGAGAGAGCTTTTTTTTCTGACCGTTAGGTGTTTCAGGATCAACATAATCCTCAGGGTTCTCCTCCTCGATTTCTCTTCTGGCGTTCTTTTTCTTCTCTGACTTTGAAGCGGAGGGATGTTGCGCCTAATTTGCAAGTCAATTGGTTGAGAAAAGCATTTCAAACATAAACAAGATAGCATAATTTCCCCTGTTTTAGTCCTTTCTGAATACCTGAAGCTTGGCTGCTTCTGCTTTTTGTGCAGCCTTAAGTTTCTTCAGCTCCTTCTCTTTAGCCTACATTGAAAGCCCATCAACATGAATTCACAGTTCATGTAAACTAAATGGTGCAAACCAAAATATGGATAACATCAGTGTAACGTAAACAAGGCCAAACAATAAACAGGTCTTCAATTAAATCAAGAAAAATAGCCAAAATCAGTTTCAATCCAAACGTATTGCACGTCAGCAATTCAATAAACGGTGTGGGGTAACAGAAGATCTTGAAAAAACAGTTCAAATGTGTTGCAATATCTACTGCCAACTCGAAGCTTCACATTTCGCACTTGAAGTTACGAGTAAGAATAAACGACTAGAATTAAACAAGATACTGATGCACACACCTTTTCTTCCTTCTTCTTCTTCTTATCGAGTTCTTCTGGCGTCAACAATCGAGAATCCATTGATCGATCCACTATAAACGAAAAAAAAATCCTCCATTACCAAATCGAAAACGTAAAGTTCAATGAACACCAGAAATCATCAAAAATGTTGCATAACGTTCACCTAACCAACACTTACAATTGAGGAAAAAAGTAATCCAATGTTATGGGAACGCGGAGACGGCGGTGATAAAGGGAATAAAACCTGATCGTAGAGAGAGAGATTTTGAGGATTCGCGGTGGCGTAAGAATTATGCAGGCGGCAAATTGGCGGATAGGGTTTTGAGAGGAGTGTGGTTTAGGCAAAAAAAAATTCAGTGTTATTTTTAATGTGGTTGTTTTTATAAACACACCCCCAGGAAAAAAAAAGAAAAAAAGAAGAAAAAAAAAAGCATTTTAACCCACAATTTTTTAAGACGCAAAGTGAGAAGTTTAATTAAAAAAATAAGAAAGTTTTGGATATTGAGTAAAAATTTTATTTTATTTATATTTTTGGGGGGATAAAAATTATAAAGTATTTTACCAAAGATATAAAGTAAGAAATTTCATTATAAATCGTGAGATTTTTTATATTTTCGGAGAAAGATAAAATATTCTTTTACTTTTCGAATATAAAGTAAAAGAAATTCTTACTTTTTCGTACATAAAGTATGAATTATTCTTACTTTTCCGCATATAAAATAATAAATTTTCTAAACTTTTCGGGCATATAGTGAAAATTTTCTTATGAAATTATCAAACACATTACTAATTGCGTTGTGCCCTAACATATATGTCGACTAAACGTTGCTTCGATTGACACCGCGCTCTTTTCACTCTGTTTCTGACGTGTTGGCTCCTGGAGCATTCCTAACCTAAAAAAACCATTGGTTCGTACAACCTTGAGGTTCAGGAGCCCTTTAGGGAATGGTCATTTGATATTTTTCGCACATCACCTAGGTTCAGAGCTTACATAGCAGCTGATGTGTTTCAACCTCTTTATACTAATTGCGTTGAGCCTAACATATTTTTCGGCTAACCATTACTTCGGTTGACACATGTCACGCTCTCCTTACTATGTTTCTGACGTATCGGCTCCTAATGCGTCTCTAACCTTAAAAAATTATTTGGATCGGATAACCTTGAGGTTCGGAGCCCTCCAACGAATGGTCAATTGACATGTGTAGCTCCTCACCTGGGTTCGAAATTTACATGGCAACTAGTGTGTCATGTTACACGTGTCAATATAAACAAACAAATAACAACAACAAAAAAGACCAATTGACACGTGTCGCTCCGAACTCGGAGTTTACATGGCAATTGGCGTGTCTTAAAAAAAAAAAGACCAATTGACATATGTCACTCCTTACCTAGGTTCGAATCTTACATGGTAGATGATAGGTTCAGAACTTACATGGCAGCTGATGTGTCAACCCCATTATACTAATTATGTTTAGCCCTAACCTATTTGTCGACTAACCATTTATGGATGACACGTGTCACGCTCTCCTCGCTCTGTTTCTGACGTGTCGGCTCCCAGTGTATCCCTAACTTATACAATTTCTTGGTTTGATATACTTGAAAGCACTGCACCAAATGATGTGAATGCAAAAATACATAAAGAATATGCTAATACTTTGGTAAGACCAATTCTTAAAGTATTTACTTAGTGCATCATAATTATATTTTGTTGCTTATGTGACTTTGTTTCCCTAATAATAGAAATATATAATAAAATGGCTTAGGGGTGTTTTTGGTTTTTTATTATGAAGCAAATTTTTAATGTGCAAAATAACTCACATTATTGATTTAATGTGTAAAAATTAATGCATTAATGTGCACACACTAAAATATAAATGTGCATAGATTGAAACATAAATGTGCACACACTAAAAATATAAATGTGCACACACTGAAACGTAAATGTGCACAGATTAGGAGTGTAAGTGAGTCGAGCCGGCTCGTGAGTTATTCGGGATCGACTCTAGGTTAATCGAGACGAGCTCGAGCTACTCAATTATGTATCGAGCTCGAACTCGAGAGGCTCGCGAGCCTAATCGAGTTTTACTAGATTTACCATTTTATCCTTATTATACTCACTTATTTATATATATACCCTAAATATATAATAAAAATTAATATTAAGTATTTTATTTTATGTTTTTTAGGGTTTTTTTAATTAATATTATGTGAATCTAGTCGAGTCGAGACGAGCTCGAGCTTGAGAAAATTGAGCTCGTTCGAACTCGAGTCGAGCTCAAGCTTCGAGTTTTGCAGTCGAGCTCGAGTCTGACAGTGTTCGGCTCGGCTCGATTACACCCCAAGCACAGATTGAAACATAAATGTGCACACACTAAAAATATAAGTGTGCACACACTTAACTGAAACATAAATGTGCACACGCTGAAACGTAAATGTGCACAATAATGTGAAATAATGTGCAGACATAACTCTTTAGCATTGTAATCATTTGTTTCAAATTATTTTCCTTGTCGCACATAAAATTCTTTTTATTTATTTTTTGCAGAAGGATGCATTTTCGAAGTTTCTAAGAGGACAAAACATGGCCCACTACGCCATGCACAACGGGGGTAGAAAACACTGATTTGGGTGTTTTGACCATGAGACACATGGAAACGTACATGAGGGTTGGATTGAAGGCCAACTGGGCATGTGGGATTAGAAGCGGAGATGAAAAAAACAGGTGAATTGTATCCGTAAGAAGTATTGCCACACCTTGGCATGCGCATAGATAAACGATTTGAAGGATGTAAACATGAACATTGCAAAACAATATCTCCCAGTTTACAAGGCAAAGAAACTAGAACGAAAGGCTGAATTGAAGAAGTGATCTGCATGGCGATGAATTTTATTTTTTGTTTGGCTTCTGTAGGAATACTTCTTTAAGTAGAAAAAATTGGAACGGAATGCTTTTTTTTTTTTGATGTCTCTTTGTTGTGTAAGAATTCTTGTCTAAGTAGAAGAAACTGGAACATAATGTTTATTATGTTTGATGTCTATTTCTGTTTGTTCGTAAGTAGAAAAAAAGTTTTACGACTGAGAAAAGATGTGTTTTGCATATTAAATTTTTTTAATAATCGTCTTGGTGAGGGAAAGAGAAATATTTAGGTTTCCAAGTTTTTAACTTCGATGGTTGCACTTTTGGTTGTGCATATGTTATTGCATTATTTGTGTAAATGATATCATTACAATCCGACCATCGGGTTGGATCTGTCATTAAACCCAAACTAAGCACTGTCGATGTACGATAAGAAAATATGTAAACATATTTAAATACAAGATAACAAACAAATAGAGAAAGAATTCTACCAAACCAGAGCTTAGAAAAAACCAAAAAGGTCTTATTTCTGAATCTCAGACAAAACTATATTTCAATTAATTTGTACGAAAATCCCAAAAGACCATCACTTAAAATAGGAATTCATTAAGTACCACTGTGCACAATTTATTGCACTATTGTGCAAAATTGATTGATCGGTTGTGCAGAAAGTCATACTTGTTTGTGCACAACCTACTTCGAAAAATTAAGAGTAATAAAAATAAGAAAATAATATGAAGGGTCTTCAACTCTACCAACTGCTCCTCTTTTTTGCTTCATTCCTCAAATCACCTGCAAGTTATAATTTTTGTGCAAATAAGTATGTATAACTTTTAGAGATGGAAAAAAAAAGAAAAACAGAAAATACAATTGTGCATATTTTGTCATTGACTATTAATATGTACAACCTGTTGCTTTCTCTTTGGACAAGTTCTCGTATTATGCCCGGCCCTTTCACCACAAGTCTTGCACACCCTTTGTTTTTCCTTCTTCTGCTTCTCATCAATCGACTTTTCTTGGCCAGTTTTTTTTCTTTTCCCACCCCCTTTATTCTCCGATTGCATAGGAGGACGAATAGCAATTCCAATAGGTGCACTTCCATAAAAAGGTTCAATTCTCTGTTTTTTATTACAATTACTTAGTTCATATATCTCCAATCTTGTTTTATTACAGATGGTTGAACCAACTCGTCCAAATTTGAAATATTGGACTCTGAAGGAATTAAGTACCATCGTTTGGTTTATAATGTGGAAACTACTTTCATGGGGAAGGATTTTACATCCACGATCATACCATCCACCGATCCAAAAGACAAAGAACCGTCTGATAAAATTAAAGCCAATGCCCTAATGTTTTTGCGGCGTCATATTGACCTAACTTACGCTAGGAGTACCTTCAGTTGAAGACACCCAAAGAACTGTGGGATGCCCTCAAGGGACGTTTTGGAAACATACCTGACACTTTGCTTTCAGAAAAGACGGTTCAGTGGAATGAAACCCGCTTACTTGGCTACAAAATGGTCAATGACTTCAACAAGGATATGCTGCGCTTTAAAGCACGTTTTACCTTGTGGAAAGCAAATCATGGAAGATGATATGATACAAAAAACTCTATCCACTTTTCCTACTCCAGCACTTATACTAGCGAACCAATATAGGCTCGAGTCTGATAACAACATAATTACAACTTTTAATAAGTTGATTAATATGTTGCAAGTAGCTGAGAGGCATGATGATCAAGTTCTCTTGAACAATAATGCTAGACTTGCAGGGACAAAAAAATTTTCCCGAGACTAATTAAGGTCAAGCGAATAGTAGAAAAAACCTCAAAGTAAAGGGTACTGGACATGTTAATCCCCCTCAAAGTGGTAATTACGCACCACGAGGTAGGGGCCGTGGTAGAGGCCATGGAGGCTCTCCCCATGTATGGCGCAAAGATGGTGGTAGCGCCCCAAGTGGCCATGGTAATATTGGGCCTGGTGGTTATAACACCAAGGCACCACACCAGAACGCTTCAAAGAAACAAGCAAGAGTTGGGAATGAGCTTTGCTATAGATGCGGTGACATTGGGAATTGGTACCAAAACTGTCGTGCAAGTGACAAAGTAGCAGTTATCTACCAAGAGACTTAGAGAGTCTAAAGAACAAGAGACTCACTATTTGGAAAATGGAGATCATGACGCTGATGTCAACCTTATGATTGTAGAATTCAATGTCAATAAGAACCCTACTCAGTCACTTGATGTTCCTGATTTGGGTGATCTACTTTATCTATCTTCTTATTTTTTAAGAAATTTATGAAGGCATTATTGCCTCATTTCATTCAGACCATGGGTTTTTGTATTACAGTTTATTTTTGAATTAGATTTATTTTGGACAAGACATTTATTTTATTAGTTTATTAGTAATTTCGGATTTTATTCTAAATTGTTGAGTATATTCGAGTTCATTGTTTACAAAACTACGTGCTTGATTCAAATATATCAAATAAGATGTGCAAAAATACATCTTACGCATAGAGCCACATATTCAAATGAGAAGTACATCATTCTATACCGTCCACAACACTTTCTCTAACTCTTTTTATGACATTATCACCACTTTTACTTGTAGGAATGTCGCATGGAGAAATGGAGTGCTTAGCTAATAGTGGGACTACTCACAATTTTAAGGAATAGACAATTATTTATTGAATTAATTCCTTATATCATCTGTAATTACGATGATTGGGACATCCCAACTAATCAAAGGGCAAGGAAATGCCAAATTCTTGATGCCTAACAGGACAATGATAACAGTCACAGAGGCTCTATCGAACTAAGAGCAAATCGAACCTTGTTGAGTTTTAAAGATATCCGTGTCAACGGCTATCACTTGGAAACTCATTGTGAGAATGGAAAGGAATATATATATATATATATATATACCTCTAATGAATGTGGAAGATAACGCATCTTAGAGAAACTAATGAATCAATCTAGTGGGTTATACCTCACCATTATACGGATTATTGAATCTTATGTCGTCACCAATAACGAACTATGTGACACTGACTCATACAGGCTTTAGAATAACCGTCTTGGACATCCTGGTCGTGACATGATGATCCGTGTTTTGAAAAACTCACACCGACATCCTTTCTTTCGAGTGACTCATAAAGTGGGATATATACATGATGCACTGCCCAAATATCGGTACTTTTGCAGCACAAGTGCATCTAATAACTTCTAAAGTACAAGATACATTACCTACGTCTCATTCCGCCTCAATATCTATCTCAAAGTCACATCACTCGTTTTGCAAAGCCTGCTCTTTAGCAAAAACAGGATTGAGACCTTCCTATGCTACAGATGCAAAGCAAAACATTCAATTCTTACAAAGAATCCAAGTTGATATTTGTGGACCTATTCATCAAGAATGCGGAACATTTAGATATTTTATTATTCTGGTAGATGCTTTGACACGCTGGTCATATGTCGCACTATTGTCCACACGAAATGTTGCCTTTGCAAAACTCTTAGAACAAATTATACGTTTAAGGGCTCACCACCCCGATCATCCCATCAAGTCTATAAGGTTTGATAACGCTGGAGAGTTCACATCAAAAGCATTTGATGATTATTGCATGTCAATCGGGATTGATGTAGAACATCTTATACTCCCATGTGCATACACAAAATGGTCTCGCAAAAGCCACCATCAAAAGATTACAAATGGTGGCTCGGGCATTGGTTATGCGCACCAACATGCCTATTTCTGCATGGGGTTATGCCATATTACATGTAGGTCTACTTATTCATTTTAGACCCATTACTAGCCAGCCATTTTCTGCGTATCAGTTGGTAACTGGATATAAGCCTAACATTTCCCATTTACTCATATTTGGTTGTGCATTATATGGGTCAGACGATTAGGTATTTATGTTGGATATGAATCTCTAATAATTATCCGCTATTTAGAACCCTTGATAGGCGATCTATTCAACGCTCGATTTTCAGATTGTCACTTTGATGGGACAGCCATCCCCTCATTAGGGGGAAATAAGAAAAAGGATTTTCTGAGGGAACGACAGAAATTGTTGTGGTATGTATCCACTCTGTCTCATTTTGATCCCCGTACTTCACAATATGAAAGTGAAGTACAAAGAATAATTGATCTTTAGAACGGAGCAGATTCGATGCCTGATGCGTTTGCTGATATCGCTAAAGTGACAAGATCACATATACCAGCTGCAAATGTGTCTGCAAGGTTAGAAGTCCCCAATAAAGGGCACAATGGTACAGAAAGAGACATTGCAACCACACACAGCGGAAGTGTGGTTGAGGTCGTGGCTCCAAAAAGGAAAAGGGGGAGGCCACCTGGTTCAATCGACACTCGCCCAAGGAAAAGAGGGCAGGTGCGGTACAATCCATTAATCATGAATGAAGAAATTCTCTCTCATCAGATTATCTCTGATTATAATTATGTCCATTAATCATTACTGGAGGACGCTCCAATGTTTGATATGATTCCAAAGAACAAAGAAATCTCAATAGATTATGAAAGTGCGTATGAGTTGATGGAAAAATCTTCCACGCAAATTGATGATGTATTTGCATACACCATTGCTCAAGAAATCATAGAGCACGATGGTATCGAACCACGCTCTATTGTTGAATGTCAACAAAGAGCAGATTGGCCTAAATGGAAAGAAGAAATCCATGCTGAACTTGATTCTCTGACAAAACGACAGGTATTTGGCCCGACAGTGATAACCCTGCCGAGTGTAAAGCCTATAGAATATAAATGGGTTTTTGTCAGAAAACGTAATGAGAAATATGAAGTTCTGAGATACAAGGCTCGTCTTGTAGCACAAGGTCTTCTCACAAGGCCCTGGAATTGACTACGAAGAGGCATACTCTCCTGTAATGGACGTTATAACATTTCACTATTTAGTTAGCTTAATAGCATCCGAAAGATTGGAAATGCAGCTCATGGATGTGGTTACAACATATCTCTATGAGGATCTTGATTCACAGATATATATGAAAGTGCCCGAAAGCCTTCAATTACCCAAGTCAAGTGACTCTAAACCACGAAGTGCATTTGCAATTAGATCGAAGCGCTCACTTTATGGATTAAAAATAATCCGGACGGATGTGGTATACCCGTTTAAGTGACTACTTGATTGGGAAAAGATATAAGAACGATGAACTATGCCCCTGCATTTTTATAAAAGAAAACAAGTTCTGGATTTGCAATTGTAGTTGTGTATATCGATGATATGAACATAATAGGTACTCTTGATGAAATAAGAGAAACCTCTAGCCATTTGAAATCCGAATTTAAGATGAAAGATATTGGGAAAACTCAGTCTTGTCTAGGCATTGAACTAGAACACCGAGCTTGTGGAATACTAATCCACCAGTCTACATATATCAAAATGATGCTCAGGCGGTTTAATATAGATAAAGTGCACCCTATTAGCACTCCCATGATTGGTTGGAAATTGGATGTAAAGAAAGATCCATTTTGTCTAAAGGCAGATGACGAAGAGTTATTGAGAGCTGAAATACCCAACCTAAGTGCAATATGCGCATTATTATACTTAGCTCAATGCACACGACCCGATATTTTATTCTCAGTGAACTTGTTCGCAAGATTTAGACCAGGACCAACGCGGCATCATTAGAATGGTATCAAGAATATATTTCGATATCTAAAAGGAACCGTTGACATGAGTTTGTTCTTCCCTTATAAAAAGACAAGAGGGGCCACAGACGAATTTGTAACCCCTAAAGAAAATGTCAAAGGCGAGATTATCACCCCCTACACTGAAATACCTAATAATGTTTTGGTTGGCTTTGCTGATGCTGGGTATCTCTCAGACCCACATAAAGGACGTTCTCAAACTGGTTATGTATTTACCGTGGGGAACACAGCGATATCTTGGAGATCAACCAAACAAGCTCTTGTAGCTACCTCTGTGAATCATTCAGAAATCATTGCTCTACATGAGGCAGTTTGTGAGTGTGTATGGCTAAGGTTTATCATCACACATATCCAGGGGACTAGTGGTTTGAGGTCTACCACCGGAGAGCCTACTTGTATTTATGAAGATAATGCGCTAGCATTGAACATATGAAAATGGGCTACATCAAAGGTGACAACACAAAGCATATATCACCAAAGTTTTTCTATAATCAGCAACAATAGACATTCTTCAAGATTCAAGTTACTTAAGTGAACTCCGAAGAAAATGTGGCTGATATGTTTACCAAATCACTACCTCAAACCATTTTTGAGAAACATGTGAGGAGTATAGGTATGCAAAAACTTTCTGAGCTCTCTTGATATATGTACGTGTCAGGGGGAGAGGTGTTATCATTAGGTGTGTTGTACTCTTTTTCCCTTCGACCAAATTTTATTTTTCCATTGGGTTTTGTTACTTGGCAAAGGTTTTTAATGAGGCAACTACTCATGCACCATTTTACTTGTTGACTTTACACAAGGGGGAGTGTTAAAGGAAATACACATTTAGTGTGTCTTTATCAACAAGTTATTGATGAGGGTAATTTAGGTATTCATTAGCCTTATGTAATTATGGAACTATGTAATTGGTACCCTATATAAAGGGGTGTTCGATTAATGAGAACTCTAATCTTTCACCGCCTCTATTTTCTTCAGTACCTTTTCTTCTTTTACTTTTACCATTTTATAATTTTTTGTAACTTATGGGTTAATTTTATGTCAAATTTCGAGAGTTTAAAAGTTGAAAATGGTTGGAAATTACTTTGTGCGACGAGAACGACATCTTTTATCAATAAATAAATATTTATCAAGTTGATAACTAATTTTCAAAAATCACATAACAAGCGGGTCTCAAATTAATCTATTAATATATTAGGTCAGAAATACCTAACAATAATTTGCAATCGAGTAAGGACTTTTTTTTTGTTTTTCAATAATAAGAAAAGTGCTTAATAAATAAAAAATACATAACAACATTTGCACATCAAGTAAGAAACATATGCAATCAAGTAAGATATCTTTTGCCATCAGGTAGATTTTTTTTTAAACATATAGTATAGAACTAGTTTAAGTTCCATGCGTTACATAGATGTTTGAGAAATAATCGACCAACTAAATAAATGGAATTAATCGTACCATTGAATGTCAAAACTATTCACTTTAAATTATGGAAACCCTCTTTATAAACTACATGAGGTGTTTTATTTTCAATGATATCATTCTCATCATATTAAAGATATTCTAACACTTTTTCCCTCTTAACACTACAAAAAAAGTATTTTACCGAGGGGAAAATCATTCAATAATGACTAAAAATCCCTCGATAGTCATATTATTGAGGGATTGCTGAGGGCATTTTTCCCTCGGTAAATTTTACCGATAAAAAATCCCCCCTCGGTAAACATTCAAAGGGATTTATTGAAGGATCGTTTCCCCCTCGGTAAATTTTATTGAATTGGATAGCCTTTGTATTTCCAAGAGCATTTTTGCCCTCGGTATACCAAGGGAATATTGCATTGGTATGCCGTGGAGAATATTCAAAAATTTAATTTTTTTATTATTGTTATTGTTATTGTTATTATTATTATTATTATTATTATTATTATTATTATTATTATTAATCTATGTTCTTATTTAAATACATGAAAAAATCACGAACTAAAAAAAACATGAATCCATTAATAAACAAACGTTTGAATTACTAAATATTTAAATTTCATAAAGTTTACAACGATTCAATTCGTTCAACAAAATGTCAGAAATATCACAAGTTTAGAAAAACATAGGATCGGAGAAGTACTATGTCGGGGGTTGTAACATATACTGTTGTAGTCGAGCTAACATCTCAGCCATTTGTGCGTTCATCCACGTCTTGAAATCTCGTTGCTGCTACAAATGTTGCTCCTCGAGTTCTCGCTCTTGCTTCTAAATTAAGCGCTCAGACTGGTTGTACCTATCTTCTATTTCTTGTTGAGCTCATCCTGTAGCCTCTAACTCCTCCTACTGCGTCTGGAGCTGTGTCTGGAGTTTCCCTCACATGAGTCATGTTGTGCTAAGAGGAAGAACCGCTGCCTCCAAGATCCTTCGCAGAAGCCACCAACTTCCCAAAGCAGTCGGTGCCACAATGTCGACCCTTACTCAACTCTACGATGTTGAGATAAAAAAGGTTAGGGTAAACCTCGTTATTTGAATCCTATGAAGAAATGTGTGTCTAATATAGACCTCGCTGGTACTCCTCCTGAAATATAAACCGTTAGTAAGTTTTACATGAAAACCAAAAAATAAGTTAATTTACAACTATTTAGCATAAAAGATACTAATATCAGTATTACTAAATCTCGTATCAACCCACGTGCGTTGTCGTCCTTCTTGTGTGTACGTACAAAAAGATGATATGCAGTGTACGACTGACTCGTCCCTCATCCCTATATTCAAAGAAAATTATCAAATAATTAACATTAATTAATGTATTATTATTTACATTAGTTACTTACGATGTCAAGAGAATAATCAATCGAAGATCTATATCCCTTGATGTACTTCGACATCCTAGTTCCCGGACCAGCATGCTCACTTCGCTTATCGACACTGCACTAGGTCGGACCACTTATTGTTCTCAGGCTTCTCCCACTCTACATTTCATGCCATAGTTGAGATTCATTATAAATATAATAAATAATTAATAATGTATAATACTAAAATTCCATGATTTAATAAAAAGATATACAAAAAATTATTTACCTCTAGACACCCTCGTCAATGAACGTTGGCTGCTTGTCAGTCTTACTACGGGTCTAATTATACCCGTTAAGCCGCTTCCCATACTTATCCGCTATTTCATGAAAAAATGTCGCCATCTCATCTTCATCACTGTATAGGTCCGTGTCCCAATAACAACGATCATACAAAATAAAATAATTATAATCAAATTGATATATGATTCTCAAAACACAAACATGATTAATAAATTTAGATACGAATAAATTAGTTACCTTAAACATGTCCCACCACAAATGATGGATATGCTCAAGGACCGTCTGGGCGGGATGGAGCTCCTTCTCCATGATTTCTCGAAAGATATTGGTCAGTATGACCTCCCTAATATGAAGCATGTATTTGTGTTTATGGTTAAACATATTATTTAATAATAATGGTCAATAGAACTTCATAATTATTATTTTACTTACTGCTTTTTGCAGACCACTTAAATTGGGTGAGCCTCTCTGGTGGGCCCAACATCTGCCAAGATGTACCCAAATTAGACTGCGTGAGTGTAGGCATTGTATGATCAATACCAAGTCCCATGTATTCATCATCAGAATGAGCTAAATGATTAGATGACATTGGATTTCCGAGACTGGAACCGTACCCATGACCCCTCGGCATCTGATAAAATACATATAATACAAGTATTTTACAAAATACAAGTATATATCAACAAGTTAAAATAATATCATTTAAAAATACAACTATTTTAAAAGATTCAAGTGTAAATCAATTAGTTAAAATAAGAGCGTTTTACAATATGAATAGTTTACACATATTTCAATCACAGCAACTTCCTTTTAAACTAGTCATTTGAACCGACACGTTCACTATTAAAGTTATCACCAAACTCAAATTCATCTATGTATCTTGATAGATGAGTAACTCCTCTTCTATATCATCATATGCCTCGTCACCAAGTTCACCCACATCATTATCAGTGGGGTTGTGTAATTTGGAATCGACATCGTCCAATTATACTGGACTGCGTGTATCTACATCTTCCCCTTAAAATGATTAATCTGGTAGAGTCTCGATAAACTCAACATTTGATCTTTAATAATTCAATAACATTCAACTATATATACATGATCTTCAACCCTAACTGTTTAACATTTAATTACATGAATAATCCCTAACCGAACCATAATCAGGTAATTAACTCTTAATTGAATCTTAATTTCATAATTAACTCCTAATCAAACTCTACACACATATTTAACCCCTAATTAAACCATAATTATACAAGTAACCCCTAATCTAACTATAATTAAATAATTAGCCCCTAATTGAGTCCTAATTAAGTAATTAACCTCGAATGGAGTATTAGTCACATAATTAGTCCCCAGTTGAATTCAATTATACATAATTGAACCGTAAACGACCCCTAAACCTAAATTACGAATTAAACCATAATTAAATCATAAATTATAATTCGATCATAATATATATTCAAACTATAAACCAATTCAGTTAAATTTAAAAATAAATAACAATTATTAAAAAAATACCTCATGTGAAGTGAAGAATTAGCTGGAGCTGGTGAAGGAGGCGGCTTAGTAGCTTGATGGCGGCGGGAGCATAGTGGTGGTTTCAGCTCGATTGCTTTTCCATTCGTTGGTGGCTGACTCTTGGAGCGGCAGGGGTGGATTTTGGCTCGGCGGGCGGGTGGCTTATGGCCCTCGGTAATTCTATTTAAAAAACTCTTTAAAAACATATTTACCTATGGTAGTTTATAAAATAACGAAACTAACCTCGTGGTATCATTACAAAAATCATGATACTTCATTAATTACGTTTGCAATGGAATTAGTCAATAAATCGTATCGTGGATACTATTGATCATATTACACGAAACGTGTCAATAAATATATGTTCGACGATAATTATATCAAAAACCCATGCTAACTACACTTTGAGCGTGTAAAAATGACATTATATGGTTTATTTTAATTAAATTATACATTTTTTAATATTTTTTATTTATTTTAATGGGTCGAGGGCACATTTTGCCCTCGGTAAATCTATTTAAAAAAAATAAAAATTAATAATAATAATAATAACAATAAAATGTATGTGCCAATCAATTAGTATTTCTTGTGATTGTAAAATAACGAAACCAATCTCGTGATATTTTTACAAAAATCATGACACTTCATTAATTGTGTTTGCAATGGAATAAGTCAATAGATCATACCATGGATACTATTGATTATATTATACATGATACGTACAGTAAATACATGTTGGATGATAACTATATCAACAACCTAGGCTAACCACATTTTATGTGTGTAAAATGACACTGTATGATTTATTTTAATAACATTATATATTTTTCTTTTTTTCTTAATTTTTTTTAAAGGGACGATGGCACGTCTTGCTCTCGATAATTGCATAGGGAAAATAAAGTCCTCTCGGTATTTGCCAAGGGGAAATAAAGCCCCTTGGTATTACCGAGGGTATTATGATCCCCTTGATAATTTCGAGGGGATTTTGCAGTCGTTATACGTGCTCTCAAAAACTATTCGGTATTGCATTCGGTAATAGTGGCAACAAACGTTGGTGCTGAGTTACCGAAGGATTTACCGAGGGTGTCATTGCCGAAGGTTAATCCCCTCGGTAAGCCCTTGGTAAAATATGTATTTGTTAATTCCTTTGGTATTACTGAGGACAATTTTCCCCTCGAAAATGCCTTCAGTATTTTACTTTTTTTTTTTGTAGTGTGAGTCTCAAGATTGACACAACAATGTGTCACGAAAGTTATACAATGGCATTTTTAAAAACTTCTTGATATATATAAAATAAAGAATCTAGAAACAAGTGTAATTAAACAAAAGTGACATCTTATATTCTTGATTTTTATTAGAACTTTAGTAAGCATGTCGTATGAGTACTTCGTATTGATATCATTATCATTTTGATATATTATATTAATTGTCCATTATTCAACATATTATATGTTGTATCATATGTGATGTGAGGTAACATGTGTCAAATAAGATTTATATACATGTTTAGATTACCTTTATTAATAATTTATAAGTACGTGCCTATATAATCTTGTAAAATAATTATTATATTTATATATTTTCGTAATCTACTTATTTATATTACTTGAAACTCTCAATATGAATTTTATTGAACTTTTCTAAAAACATATCCTAATTAGATTTATTATGCAATTAGACTATTACCACAACTAGGATGATCTTAATTAAAATAATTAAGAGTTCCTTTATAAAAAAAAGTTAATTAAGAGACAATAATACAAAATACAATTTGAATAAATATAAAACACAATTCAAATCACATAATATATTCTAAATAAATTTTGATAATGAAAAATCTATAGTTCACTAAATATTAACAAATATTTTTATAGACTATATGACGATTCAAACCCGTGCATAAATTGGTCTGTGTTTAATTATACAAAAATAAAGGCCTAGCGGCGAACTATCAACATACCATACACAACAACTACTAACAAATAAATGACCTATTGATCTTGATATGTAATTAATCTAGTTTATGACTCGTGTGTTATACATATTTGTTAGGGAATAAAAAATACTATGGGCATGTGAACATTTGGATTCCCCAATTGACTAAAGTTAAATCATGTCATCTCCAAACATTGTAATAACATCTTAACTTTCATACCATGCACTTAGCACTTATCGAGTCGCGTCTACCATTCAATCATAGTTCATTATAAGTCCATAATGATATAATTAGGAGTTTCATTAAAGGGCAACACTCTTGTCAGACCGGACTAACGGATCATACGTTAGACCAAAATTTAATGTCAATACATTTTAGTACAAAAATCAATACATTACAGTAAAACACCAATACATCATAGTACCAATACATTATAGTATAAAAAACAATACTTCATAGCACGAGTCAGATATTTATGAAAAATCAATACTTTCGAGTAAAAAAACAATACATCATAGTACAAAAACTAATACATTCTCGTATCGGGTCAGATGGTCTAACGGATCATGACCCGTCAATCTGGTCTAACACAAGTGTTTGCCTTCATTAAAAATATAATCAAGAGTTAAGAATACAAAATTCCAAATAAATAAATATACAATTTAATTTACATCACAAACTATATATATTCCAACACGTGTATTACATGAGATTTGTAAAAGAGTAGTATTAATTAAGAATACATAATTCAAACTGCAAAAAATACACACAAATTGTAACAATATTTATTCTATTATAATACACCATTTTTTTGCAATAAATAATTTTCTAGGGATTTTACCCATGCGGTATACAAATTAGTTATGAACCTTTTTATAGTGTTTGTCATAGTCATTTGAGGAAAAAATGGTTAATATAGATTTAATAGTTAAGAAAATTAAAATTTTAACTTATAAGTTAAAATTTAACAAGGCATTGTCTTATAGTGTAGATTTGAAATTTGAGAAAATCACAAAAATATAAATTTATATTATTATATATTTTTATTTTCAAAATCATAATTTAGAAGTTAATCATACTTATATATATGTTTGTACAATTGAAAATTATTTTAATATTTATTTTATAATATATATTTAAATTTCTTATAAAACCTTAATGACATATATTATTATTATATAATATATTTTTTTTAATTTGTTGAATAATTAAATAAATTTAAGCAATAATTTATCATATAATTTCTCTTATTTCAATTTTTGAAATTCATTCAGTATTATATTATAAATAAATATTGTGGGGGTAACTTAGATTTACATAGTGTTGAAAGTTATTGTAAGAAGAACAAAAAATAATTATATATTTTCTTAAAACTATAACACAAATTCGTGAGTAGCCCAGCGGTCTCTGGTAATCTGTTATCCCCGGTTGTCACGTCTCAGGTTTGAATTCCTGGGGGATGCAAGTTTTGAATTCTCTTTACTGACGTTGTTGTTATACATCACAAGCCACATCATATCCGTACCTAGGTGAGGAGTGACAAGTCAGCTCTGAACCTAAGTGAGGAAGGATATGTGACACTCTATCATTCATATGAAAAATATTATAGTTATGGGATAATCACCAAACATTAGAAGGTAATACATCATATCCGAACGAAGGAGGATACGACATGTGTCAGCGTAAGCTACGATTAAGCGGCTCGTAAAGTCAAATTCAATACAATTAATATGTAGGGGCAATTTCGAACATATAGTAAGAAAACTTTTTCACAAAAAAAAAAAGAGAATATTATGTATGTATGTATGTGTCTGTGTGTGTGTGTGTGTATGTATGTATGTATGTATATGAGTGGGTTCCAATGAGAACTCTCCATTACTTGCGAACCTGCGAACTAGTGTTTCTATTATATTCCAGTAGTACTTTTATAAATAATTATAGTACTTTTACAATATACCAATTACATACACCAGCAGTGATTTTATTATATAATATTAGTGTTTTTAATCAAATAAGAAAAAGTACAAAAAACATGATCCATCCATTTAATTTGATTTAAAGCCCATAATTGGCCTTAGGTTCACATATAGTGGTTTTTATTTGAACTCAATTCTATATATGTGAGTGTGTGTGTGTGCGCGTCACTGAAAAAAATTTCGGCGGTCGTCGACGATAGCAGGGGCAACCACCACCCTGTTGCCAAATATATTAATATTACTGTTATTATTATTGTTGTTGTTGTTGTATTCATTTATTTTTAATTTTTTTTTTAGTTTTTATTGTTTTTTCATAATAAGGGTGATGTTTTCATGACTTATTTTTGGATTACTTGAAAAAGATGAGAGACTGTTTGGCTTAAAATTAGATTTAGAACTAATTGATAGATGAGCCCCGATTCGAAGGACTATTTTACAAATCCCCCCCAAAAACATATCATAAAAAGTCTGAACACACACCTATGCACAAAACACACACTAAAGAAATTTGTAGCCGCAACAGAGGATGAAGAATATTATAAAAATAAAAAATAATATTACCGTGTTTGAACACTAAATAAAAGGTAATAACGACGGGCATTTCCTTCATCGGTACCTCGACTCCGACGTCTAATCTTATCTGTCGGCATTTTATCGATGAGGCGCCGACGGGATCAGCCTGTCGAGATACCCCATGACCGCTCATTGATTATCAGTCGGCATATACTGATGGAATGCCAACGACAAGATGTCATCGATAAATATTCTTTTAATCGTTGTTAATTTTACTATTTTTTAACCATATTTGCATGTCTATTTGATTACATATACTCGATTAGCCGCTCACTAGAGCGCTTAGTGGCTCATCCAAATTTTCACTAATTTGAACAAAATTATCTTGATCCTGAACCGATTCTTACAACAATGAATGTGAGTAAAAGACATGCATCAATCTTTTTGCCCTTCGAAGAAGTTGTGATATGAAGAGATCCGAGTTCCATCCATTGCTACCTCCTATCACTATACACGACATACAATGTTTTACTCCATCCCTCATGTTATCATATTATATATGTCGCAATTAATCATTTCACCAAAATTAAGAAAGATGATTGTACCAAATGACCATAATATCTTTTTGTTTAATTAAAAATATGAAATAATAAAGGTAGGGGTAAAACTAGTAAATTATAATATTTAATTTTTATTGGGAAAGTAAAAATTAACAATGATTCACTTTGAAAAATGTATGACATGAATTTTTTGAATTGAGACAGATAGAACAAGATGGAGTGACCAATATATTTTGCACTTTATGAAGGGCAAGTTACATATATATGGTCCCCATATTTTATTTTTGTATCGATGTCGTGATTAGGGGGTTAGAGCATCTCCATTGAAATATCTATTGGAGTAAAAAATTTATCCCTTAAATTCAAAATTTTACGTACAATATATAGCGCATCTTCTAGACATTGTCTATTCGATAATTTTTTTTCATATTAATTAATTTATTCCCTCTCTTGTTTACTAATTATTAATCAATTAAGAATTCACGTGCTCTTCTTAGTTTAACTTTTAACAAATCATGAACAAAAGTTTGCTTATGGTTATGCGGGATCTGAATTATATTTTTCTATTCTCAAATCAAGGATTACGATAAGCCCTGAATTGGAAAACAAAAGCAATAGTTACCCGAATTGAGAAACAGAAATTCAAATCTCAATTTGAGAATTTTTATAAAATTTGACCCGAATTCAAACAAAGACATCGTGTCTCGAAGTCTGAAATTTTGAACCGTTCACGAATAAATCCATCAGATTTGTTGGGTAATTTCAAATATCGCCAGTTCTAAGATTTTGAAACCTCACACAAATAAATCCATCAGATTTTCTGGGATAATTTCAAATATTGTGGATTTAGAATGATAGTAATTAAAAAAGCAATTCAAACTCACTAAAATAAAACCATGTAGGGAACAACGCGTAGTAAATTTGTACTTGAATCAAATTCAAGTTGAAAATTGAACAACGCGTATACTTTGTGTACTAAATTTGATTAAGAGCTACCCATGGATTGGATGGGCTCAAGCCCGGCCTTTTTTTTTTTCATATAACTTTTACCTTTATTTTTAATCAGTCCATTTTAGGATATCATCTAACCCATTAGTACAATACATAAATATTATTCACCACATGATAACTATTTTTTTATGACCACGCACCTGCTAAGTATGAAAGAGCAACTATGTAGGGAACAATTACCTATATTCTCAGTTCGAGAATCTTGAAAAATTAGCGAGGAAAATATTTTAAGAAAGAAAAAGATTATTTAAGTAGGTGAATGGATATGAAATTAATTATGTTAATTAGTGAACAGTAAAATTTATATAAAATTGTATAATAATAATTGATGATTAAATAATTTATTTTTTAAAAAATGAATGAAATTATTGAGAGAAAAGAATTAAAATAAATTTAAAATATAAACATATAAATATTAAAAAAACACACAGAAAACTCAATTTTTTTTTTCTTTTTCAAAATGAATGGCAGGCAAGCAAGCGCTGCCATAATCGTTGATGATTGCCTTTATTCCCCACTTGTTGGGTGTTTATGCAAATAAAGAAAACAAATCCGTGTTATATTTTGATTATTTAGAAATTTGGTTTCATAAACTTTATTTTATGCAATTTTAGCCCCGAAACGGTGCAATTTTGAAGTGTGCTTATTTAAGATGGAAACTGCAGCAAGATTATAACCAATAAGACAAAAATTGAACAAAGTTCAAAATTTATGTAACCAAAATTGTTACATAGTGTATTTTCATTTTTCATTACTAATTATGTCGTCGCTTTAAATTTATGGGGCTTAAAATTGTCACAAATTACTTACATAATCAAATATACCATTTAGATTTAAAATGACCAAAATTAGGTAAATATTCAAATTTATGGAACCAAATTTTATACACAATAATTACAAAACCAAATATATCACCTCATTACACTTAGAAGACCAAAATTACAATCAACTATCAAGTCTTTCTAAGATTTCACAAAGAGTACTAGCAAAGATATAATATCCATACAAATAAAATTTCAGCTATAAACGTCCAATATGAATGAAATTCAAAAATAGAAAATAAAAACGAATTACCATCAAACACACACAAAAAAAAAAAAAAGGAAAAAAGAAAAAGTAAGGATAGTTTATTGTTCAGGAAAAAAAATAATGGATAGAAGTTAAAAAATCACACGAAATTCTCTCTCTATAAATTGCATGCTTAATTTATGCAAAAATAACTTTTCACCTTTCCCTTTTTTAATTTATTTACTAAATCTTTATTATGCTAGCCGCAATAATTCCAAATCCCAAATATAAATAAATATACTCATATATAATTATATAAATATACAACTCTCTAAAAATTAAAAAAAAAAATCCATTCGGATAACAGTAATAACTGGACTCATTATAAATCAAACTCTATAAATTTCACCGATTCCTCTCCCATTTTCTACCATCGCTCTCGTTCTACGTATTTATCTACAGTCATAATTTTCCTTGTTCCGTGAGATTTACTGATTTTGTATTTTATATATATCTATATGCACACGTTGATCATTCAGACGCTGATTATTCATCTGAATTATCCAATCGCCGATTAACTTAAGGTTCGTGTTATTCTATTCAATTTTTTTTCGAATTATTTTGTATGCGTATATTTGTTAGTTGAATGATTTTTTTTAATGAATAAAGATATGATCGTGGCATAAAAATTTGGTGAGATTAAGGTTTTTTCCAGCTGTATTTTTTTCTGGTGAACTTGTTTGTCTTTTCTTAGTTCTTGGTGTGTTGTTTGTTTGTTTGTTTGTTTTCCTTTTTAATTTCTCTTTCTTTCTTTTCTTTTTAGTAATTTTTTGACTGTTCATATATATGTTGGTGGTGATTTGATTGTAAAATCATTATCGAAGCTATGGTTTTTGGTCTATCTGATACCAAATGCTGTTTACCCTTCTTGGTAATTATATTGAACATTGTAATCTGGATTGCTGAATATGTTAGTGTTGCTTACTTTGTGATGCTGCCTGTTTTTCGTTTTTCCCCTCTTAAATTAAATTAAATGGGTGTTTTTTTTTCCTCCCAATTATTCTGTATTAAGCAGGAAGTTGTGATTCTATTTAATCATCACATATCTATAGATGATTTGGCATTTGATTTCGTAAGGATCTGTTATAAAAAGCCTATAGAGTTCAATCCTCTCTGGTTACTTGGGCCTGTGTTTGGGAACAAAAACACTCTTTTATCCTTTTCGACCATCCTACTTTGCTTAAAATTGATTGTGAATGTGCGAAGCATTTGAATTGAGAGATCGGTTTGAAGTTGAGATCTCTCGATTCTCTACTCTCTCAAATAATTTATTTATGTACCAAACTTCTTAAATTATGCTTGTGTTCATAGGTGATTACATGTTTCTGATGCAGTGTTTGTCCATGTCTTATCTTATAAGCTAGGATATCGACAATGTATTCAGATCTTGTTTTTCTGCATTTTCTATAGCATATTAACAATGACCTAGTTAAAATATGTGGAAATAGCACTAAAAAACTAGAAAGTAGAAACAAATAGGGCACAGACATAATTCGAATCATGAATGCTATTGCAGGCTTATGTGGGCCATCTAATTCATTTCAGACCAGATTTGATTTTGATTTCTTGTGTTACACCTTCAACAAAGTGACTCTACTGTACATTACTCTGAATTAATTCTAATATTGTCGGTAATCCTTTACTAATTACTTGTGTCACTGGGCTCTAATGATGTTCGGAAAACGTTTTTTTAATGGCTTTTAGAAATTTTCTTAGCCATCTATGTCATTTTCTGTTTTTTGCTGCTAGTAGGATTTTCTTCTGAGATAATAAGTGACTCTGTGCAGGTTTTGGTCTGCTGAAGAAATTTTCACCATTTACGCAAGTCACTATGAGGCATAGACAAATGCTCAATGCGACTCAGATTCCTGAGGCTGATGGTGATCAGGGATGGAATCTCACAGGCCAACCTTACTTGCCTATGGGTATAATATTCCACAATCTCTCTTGCATGCAGTGTCATTATTTTCTTGACTTTTTTTTTTTGGTGGGAGAATGAATTTGTTTTGTTACCATTTTTCCTCATAGTAAGAACTGATTTCTGCTTACATGAAGCTCTTTGTGTCATCATAATCTTTCTGCTCGGAAATATCTGGCTCTTTCATAGCCACGGTTATCACGTCTGGCTTTAAATTGATTTTTAACTTGGTAGTTTTTTGTGAGACTTTTGCTTACTAGTGTCAGTTTATTACTCATTCACATATCATTGCAGTGTCTGGAGGAAATGAAGCATTGAGTGAGATTTTGGTTTCAATCACAATCCATCCTTGTGTTTTTGGATATCCTTGTTTGTCATGATATGCTTACTCTTCAAAGCCACTAAGAGGGGAGAAAAAACATTTTTTTTTTCTCATTACCGATTTTCATATATCAAGTAGGTGAAACTATTACTTCATACTGAAACTATTGAAATATAAAACCAGTCGTTTATGCAACTAATACCAGAGTTTAGGCCTCTGCTGGAGTAACACTTCCGTCAGTTTTCTATGTTTCCATGAAGTTTATCTTATGCTCTCTAATTTCTAATTGTTGTTATTATTATCATCATGAATTATTTTCATTTAATTTATTGTTATTGTTATTATTGTTATTTTATTTTTATTTTTATAGCAAGAGCTGGTGCTTTCGAAAGTAGTTCTCTTGTTCATCCTGTGGAGAATATGGCCATCCAAGGTGGGCCCTTTTTCTCTTCCGCTCCTATGTCAAGTCGAGACTCCTCATCTATTCTTAATCCCGGAGCAACGCCTTACCAACCAAAGGCTCCCGGCCCATCCCATGATCCTTTTCCCCATCAACCTGACGATGCAAATTTCTATATGGCCCCACATAATTATTTGCATTCTTCATCCACCCTCATTGGCCAAACTGCCCCTCGAGTAGATGAAGGTCAGACAATGGTTAGAGGATCTCACAAGCGGAAAAGCCCTTGCGTCCCTCAGCTCTTATCATTTGATGCTGGTAGCTCGTCCAATCTGCACTTGCCACCTGTCCCTTGGCAGGAAAACCAGAATACAGAATCTTATAAGTATCCTCCCGGTTACAGAGTTAATAACATCTCTATTAGTGGTGAAAGTATGCCGAGGAATGTGAGGAGTAGAACTGGAGCTGCCCCAGAACCCAGTCCGGTCAGGACAAATTCGTCGAGCAATTTTTCGCATCATCCCTTTTCTGGTCGCTCCTTCGATCAAACTAATTCAGTGGGTTTTCCGAATAGTCTCGTATCACCTGCTGGTCATGGGATGACTATTGGTTCTGGTAAGTTTTTGTGGGTTATTTTTTGTGATAATTACAGACACTAATTGAGATGTAACCTCATTACCAAAAACAAACAAGCAATTATCTTTTAAAATTATAAATACCACTTGGTGCAATTTGTCAAACATAGCTTAGATTTTTTTTAAAATTTTATTTTGAAATTTTCAGGTTCCGGTTCATTTAGTCATTATCCGAACACCCTAGATGCACTAAACAACTATAATGCGACCTCAAACACTGTTCCTCAAAATGCGAACTGTGTTGCGAACCAATTTATCAGAGGGACTCGAAGTAATTATGACCAAAGATCTGCCCCAGCTTTCAGGGCTTCGTCGAGCAATTTTCAAGCAGGGCCTCAGGTAGCTGCTGCTCCAGATGAAAGGCTGCAAATGGCTGCTGCAGAAAATTATCCTTCCATACATAGACGGGTTGTTTCAGCCATAAGATTGCGTAATAGTGAAAGGAATGGGGGCACTGGGATGTTACCGAGTGACATAATTAGATCACTTACCGAGCAGGCAAGTTTCCATGATCGATTGTCACTACATGCATGCACATATTCTTAATAATCTTTATTTTCTATTATTGGAAATTATTATGATTCATTCTCTGTGGAGTATAAGAATTAGGATTTCTAGTTACTGCATGAAATGAATATTAGTGTCAAGCCAGAGTTGGATATCGGTCCATGCAAAGCAATTAGGCCTAAGAATAATATTTTCTTTATTTGTTGTTTATGTGAAGCGTATTTGAATAGAAAATACATTTGATTTCTTATTTGATTTTATTTTGATTTAGGTGTAAATATTGTTAAAATTTGTTGCCTTAAATTGTCTTAGTAAAACTCTAAACTTTTTTGACAGACTTTAACCAATCGAGTAAAAAAGTGTTCATATATTATTTAGAAATAGAATTATTATTATGGAGATCTTGACATTGAATATGAGCGGTTGTGAACCTGTTGCCTGACCTCTTCCTTCATCTCAGCTGGATTAGACTACTCTCTCTCTCTCTCTCTCTTTCCCCCTTCTTTGGAATATACAGTTTTAATTAAGAATTGGAGGTGGAGGGATAGTATTGATAACTATTTTATTAGTTTCTTGCATAAGTTACTATATTTTCTATGAGTTTATATATAATAATTAGATCTATATCCACAGCTATGTTGTTTGATGTGGTTGCATGGGTTACATTTTGCTGTAATTGAAGGATTTATCTCTTGGACTAATGCTTCGGTTCTCCGTATGATCTGTTACATGTTTATATTTGAAGATCACTAATTACAACTCGCATCCTCTTATGCAATATTTAGTCTCTTATGTTAGAAATTGCGCTTATAGTAGTCAATGAAATATCCTTTCATCGAACATTTAAATTGTCTGAAACCATGTTTTGCACTTGCTTATGTAATTGTATTTCAGGGCCTCATGGCTATGTACCAATCTGCATTTCGTGGATCCAGAAATCCTACTGATCAGCACATGAACATGAGACTAGATGTCGACAGTATGAGCTATGAGGTCACATTGTTTCTCCTTTTTATTTTCTTCATTTGTCGTAAAATATTATTAAAAGTTTATTATTACTGCTACTATTTTTATCTTTACTTGATTTCACCCTTAGTTACTGAAACACACAACGATTGGCTTGAGCAGGAGCTGATTTTACTGGGAGAGAGGATTGGAAGTGTCAGCACTGGCTTGTCTGACAATTTAATTTCAAAATGTCTGACCGAGTCGATATATTGTTCGTCAGACCAAATTGAAGATGAAGAAAGATGTGTTATCTGCCTGGTAAATTATAAATTATTATTATTATTGTTGTTGTTGGGGTTTATTAAATAAATATTGTATTTTTTATTCAAAATTGAAAAATTATTACAGAAAAAAAAAATTTAAAAAACTAGGTCGGGACGCCACTCTGAGTGGCGTCTCGCTTTTGGGAGAATTTCGGGACGCCACTTAGAGTGGCGTCTCGGACTAAATTTAAAAAAAAATAAATTTCGGGGGCAGAATTAAAAAAAAAAAAAATATGGAGAGCGGAACGCCACTCCGACTGGCGTCCCGGGCAAATTAAAAAAATAAAAAAATTCGGCCTTTAAATGAAACAATTAAACTATTAAGTATCATACGTTCACAAAGAAGAATTGGGTACGAGGGGAATTGGGTACGAGGGGCGAAGATATTTTCAAGCAAGATATACTTTAGATAGAGAAGATTTCTAAGAAATATGTGGAAGTTTCTAGCAAACTCCTACCATTTTCTTATACTAAAGGTTGGGCTAGTTGATGTTTCTTAATATGAGACATATTCTTACTAATGAGAATCCAATTCATGCCCAGAATTATGAAAAACACCACATTCTACATAATTAACCTGGCAAAGAATCCAATTTAGATGAGAGTAATACAATTTTTTATTTAAATATGCTTCGCGTATCCAATTCTTCTTTGTGGACTTATAACTAACCTGGCAAAGAATCCAATTTAGATGAGAGTAATACAATTTTTTATTTAAATATGCTTCGCGTATCCAATTCTTCTTTGTGGGACTTATAACTAACCTGGCAAAGAATTCAATTTAGATGAAAATAATACAATTTTTTATTTAAATATGCTTCGCCCTCGTACCCAAATCTTCTTGTGGACTTTTTCCATCTCTCCAGAAAATGGAGAAAAAAGTTAACGTATGATACTTAATAATTTTTTTTTTTTTTAATATGCCCGGGACGCCAGTCGGAGTGGCATCCCGCTCTCCATATATTTTTTTTTTTTTTTTAATTCTGCCCCCGAATTTTTTTTTTTTAAAATTTAGTCCGAGACGCCACTCAGAGTGGCGTCCCGACCTAGTTTTTAAAATTTTTTTTTTTCTGTAATAATTTTCAATTTTGAATAAAAAATACAATATTTATTTAATAAACCCGTTGTTGTTGTTGTTATTATTATATTATAACTTCGGTAATTGTTTTTCCTGGGGAATTAATTAATTAATTAATTATTATTAGACATCTGAGACAAAGAAAATTCCCCCCTTTTTAAGTGGGAGTCTTAATTGGTTTGATTGTGATTCCAGGAGGAATACAAACACATGGTTGATGTTGGGAATCTGAAATGTGGCCATGATTTTCATGTGGGCTGCATTAGGAAATGGCTATCAATGAAGAATTTGTGTCCAATCTGCAAGTCACCTGCCATTGATGAGTGCAACAAGGAGACTTGACATATCTTAAGTTGCCAAATTTGTATTATAAAACCCTTTTATATTACTCCTTGGGTAGCAATTCAGGTCACCTTGGGGTTCGCAGTTAACGTTCGCTGGTCCGGTTGAGGGACGAGGTGTCTGCAGAAATTTAGTGATGACACTTTGAGACTTAATTTTTCCTTTTTGCTTCTGTTTAGTGAAGGGAAGGGACCATTTACAATGGCTTAAAATTTCATATTTGTTTCGCCTTCAAATGCTGACAAATTTGTGAGCTACATAATATGTTATATTGAAGTGTTTTGATAATTCTTTATATTATTGTGGATATATATTTGGAGCATGGTTGAAACATGACTACATGTATTTTATTTTCATTAAACAATTGAGTGTAGAAAATGAAGCAACATTCTTGGTACTTTTTTATGATACAACTCGGATTTGGTTTCTTAGTGTTCTGCATGCTAGCAAGAAAATGAATTGATGTTGATACTATAAAAATAAGATGAAAATTTGCCTCTGGACCGTTGAGTACACCTCTTATGTTTTTGTTGTATTTTGTAGTGTACATTCCAGTTATTACTGATTTGCAATCATCACATTGTTCAAACTTGAAACTTGAACTCCGGAAGTGATGTCAATTAAGGGAGTAAAATCAACATGTAATACTTTAAAATGTGGCACCGAGGGCTCATGTGGATGTCATTGAAACTAGAACTCAGAAAGTGACGTCAGTTCAATAGGTCACAATAAGGGAGTTAAATCAGCTTTTAACACTTTAAAATGTGGCACGTGATTAAGTGTCAGTTCAATAGGTCACAACATCGGAGTTAAATCAGCCTGTAACACTTTAAAATGTAGCACGAGATTATAGCGCTCATGTGGATATTTTATAACGCTGTCAGTTCAATAGGTCACAACAGCGGAGTTAAATCAGCCTGTAACACTTTAAAATGTAGCACGAAATTATAGCGCTCATGTGGATATTTTATAACGCTAACGTTGATATCATAGAATTGGTTGAAAAAACTCTAGAGCTTTGATCCAATAAACTTCACGTATCTTTTAAATTTACAAATATATTGTTAAAATTGTAGATCCTTGAAGTTCTTATTTACTCGGTAAGTTTTATAAACGAGACAAGAACTAAGAAGATGCTTAAATTGGCAATATAATAAGATAATAATAATTATTTATTTCTTTATTGTTCGGCCCAGAGGTATCATATGCAAGGATATTCGTCCATCAATAATGTGCATATCTCCGTAAGCAACCCAACTCCAACGGTTTGAGCCAGAATTTTGTAACTAACCAATCTCTATATCACATATTTAATGGTCTAGAAAACTCGTGTAAAATCGTTCTAACGAGACACTACAAAAAATCTCGGTTATGCTGACAGTTATATCCGTCAGGAAGTCGTAAATATATGAAATACTGACGGCCTCCTGATGGATATTGGCCGTCAGCATTCTCGTGATCAGGATTATAGTATCCTGACGGGAAAATGTTCCCGTCAGTATTCGTGACGGCTTTCTTGACGGTACAAACTGTTAGAATATAGCCGTCAATACTCCTGACGGGTTTGGCAGTTAGGAATATCTGAGGCCATACTGACGGGTTTGGCTATAAGTAGTCCTGACGGGTATGTGGCCGTCAGAAAGTCCTTAAATATATTGACGGCTTACCCGTCAGTAAGGAAATGAAAATATTATAAAATTTTCTAATATATTAATTAATAATTAAATTAAAATATAATAAACAAATAAAATTTTATATAATCCAAAATAAATTATCTACTAATTAAAAATCAAAATAAATTATCCAATATTTTAAAATCAAAACAAATTATCCAATATTCCAAAATCAAAACAAATTATCCAAATATTTCAAAGTATAAAAAAATCTCGAATTATCCATCCATCTAATTATCACCACAATCGAATGTTGGATTAGGGGGAGGCTGAGTAGGAGGCTGACGAGACATGGTTAGGGCAACAACAGCTTCAGTCTGCTGATAGAGCGTCAACTGGGAACGCTCCTGCTACTCGCGGATCCGCTGAATCTCCAGCGCCTGCTCCTGGCGGATCCGCTGAATCTCCTAGTTGGCTAGATCAAGTTGCGTCCGCTGGGACTGGAGCTGCATCTGTAGCTGACGAACCTCGGCGGTGGAGGTGGAAGAAGTACTGCCCTTCTGAGCCTTCCCGAAGCATCCAAGGCCATAACGTCGACCCTTCTTATCCCGACAACCTGTAGATAGACCTCGTTCGGGTCTACCTGAGTGCTGCTATCATCAGACGACGCAACATGCCTCTGCTTCAAAGCCCTCTCATAATCCCCCTGATATAAAAAATTTCAGCTATTATTACTAAATAACTTTTAACAGATTTTATACTAAATAACTCATATATATATACTATATAAACTTACATCTATCCTCTGGGCTTTGAGATCCGTAAATGTGCCGTCGGGATTTCGATGATACTTCAGAAAAGGTCGTAGTTAGTGGGCTGCATACCCGTCTGAGCAGCCTGTATATAAAGATACATTTATAATATTTAATATAATGAATTAATTAAAATATAAAATTATACATGTTCAATAATATAATTAATTACTTAAAATATAAAATTATTATCGACTTACAATTTCGACGGCTTGTCGATTTGCTGGCTTAGACCCGCCTCGGTGCTTCGCTATACCAGTCGAAGGGCCTCCGGGCTCGCTCAATCTGTTGCGCCTGGCCTTCTCATACTTCTCTACCTCCTCAGGCCTCTGAAACTCCACCAGCCATCTATTCCAGGTTGTCTCCCCTACGCAGGAAGGTATCGTCCCAGCCAGTCAATACGCCTTCTTCCACTCGTCGTATATACGACTGTTATAAGAATCCCGCATCGCTATATAGAATGCAATCTTGATGGCATTCTCATCGTATATACCTCTGTCCCACCACACAAATCCCTACAAAAGAAAAACAATTAGACAAAATAATTAATCAATTTACTTAACACAAAATAAATAAATAAACAAAATTACCCTAAAATGAGGCCACCACGTCTGACGATGGCTGTACGGGATGTGCTCGGATTTTCACCCTGCTGGGTGGATACGAGACTCGTGTATAGTCCTCAAATAGGTCGGCAAGTCCTTCGACGGACTTCGTAACCTAAAAATTAATAAATTTATTTCAATATATGTCAAATAATTAAATTATATATTGAACACATAACAAAATTGATTAAAATGTTACTTACCTATTTTCGAGCACGAATACCTCGATCCCGATAGTCCTGACCTCTGTACCGGGCGTGCTCCCCGCCTCATTTGACGGGGTAGGTGGAACAGTATCATCGAAGTCTAAGTCGGTGGCATCATTCTCATGGGTCCCGAGAATGATGAGCCGAGAGAAATCCAAAGATTATGAGGACCCCTGCCAGACATCTAACATACAACACAGTTTTATTAATAAATAAAATTACTTATATATATATATATATATATATATATATATATATATATATATATATATATATATATATATAATATATATATATATATATATATATATATATATATATATAATTGTTCAGATTATCATTAACACTCATAAAATCTTCGAACCTCAACCCTAACTTTCAGACTCATCTTCGTAGCTTTCTTCATCTTCTTCAATTAGTACTAGTTCATCGCTTTCTGACTCTTCTAAATCATCATGGACCGACTCGTCCTTTTCGTGATTGAGAGGGTCGTTTAATTGGAAGTCGACATCCTCCAATTGTATTGCAGGAAATGTTTCTACAACATCTTCTTGAAATGACTGTTGTTCAAGCACGCGAGGCTCGATATAATCCACCGTCGATCGAGCTTTAATTTTACAAGTTGCCCACCAATCTAGTTTGTCTCGCTTAAAACTCGAATACAAACTGTAGTGCACTTGAGTCGATTGGGAGGCGAGTACAAATGGCTCGTATCGATTGAATCTACGTTTATGATTGATATCAACGAGCTTATATTGAGGGTGAATTTCGTGCCGACTGGAGTTGGATCAAACCACTCATATTTGAACAAGAGCGTCCTTCTGGTCGTCTGAAACCCGTGAAACTCCAATTTAACCACTTCTAGAAGACGATCGTAATAATCCATATAATTTGGCCCATTTGTTCCTCTTATACAAATTCCTGTGCTCGACATTGATCGTTCAGAACCATACGCAAGCGTGTGAAATCTATATCCATTGATCTTACAACCGTTGTATGTGTTCACAACACGTGATTGACCATATGCAATGGGCCTTATATAATCGTCATTTACATTGTTCAAAGGATCTCGTGCTTACAATAATTTTATATTTTAAAATGTTATAATATATACTAATTGCCACGTAATTTTAAAGATAATTAAGACTCACGTAGTTCTCAAACCAAACAGGAAATTCAACGTCCAATTTTCGATTTAGTGCCTCATATGTAATGTTCGGTTGGTGATGTTTAACACCATCTTCGAACAAACTGCACATTTATATTTAAAATGGAGAATTGTTATAATATTTAATTAATAGATTTTGATAATTACAATTGCAACAAGCTTGAATTGTTAACCTGATAAATTGTTGGAGTTCAGCACAGTTTAGTAACACATATCTTCGAGCCTCGGCCAATTATTCATCCGACAAGAATCTTTTCCCTGCGTCTGAGAAAGCTTCACCATTATTTTTGAAAATAGATAGAACGTTCGGATCGTCGTCTTCATCATTTTGAATTTCTTCATTACGATTTAAGTTTGTCCTTTTTGTGGAGACATTATCGTCGAAGTAGTACAAAACAAAATTCGACGCCTCTTCAACTAGATATGCGTTTGCTATCGAGCCTTCAACACACGCTTTATTCCTTACGTTATTTTTCAACTTGCACAGATACCTCTCTGTGAAATCTGAAGGTCTATGGATATAAGAATAAGTCTCAGATTTATGATATTGTTAATCAATATTTACCAACATCAGTTAACAACATTGACCAGAGTAAATTAAATTTATGCAGCGGATATAAAATACGAGAACACGATTAAACAAATTCAGTTCACAAGTAAAATACTTGTGAACTTGGGTGTACAAACCCGAAAACTATATTACTTTCTCTTTAAGTTCAATACAAAATATAAAGTAATATATGAAAACTAAATATCAAGAAACTTGATACTAAATACTTGTTGCCGGAATAGCAAGATCTTCTTCGTCGGTCACGCAACTTCAAAGATCTTGTTTATCACGAAGGTTGGCTCCAAGTAATTCTTTGTGTTCTTTCTCTCTTGCTCGTCGTCTTGCGTCTTGCGTCCTACTTGAAAAACCTGTGCGTGAATCTCACAAAAACCATCCCAAGTATTAGGAGTTCTTGTGTCTTAAATAGATAACCTAGAATTCTAAACTTGGTAAAATCCTAATACCAAATCCTAAACACAATCTAGGAATAATTAAGGTCTTGTACACAAACTAGGAAATATAATATACTCCTAAATCTAGTTTCCTAACTTATTTTGTGCCCAAGAAAGACAAATAACAAAATAGAAATTATTACCAAGAATAAATTCCTCAACACTCTCTAAAGGATACATCCATCTATATTGCCTCCAAAAGCGAGCAACGAAGCGCCTGTAGCTTAGAAATCTGCAAGTCAATGGAAGCAACATGCGCACGCAGGAGCTACGCAGAAATGCGGACCATGTTGGGATCGTCCCTCCCAACATCACTATCAACATCAGCAGGAACTGGAGCCTGCCAAGGCAAATCGATCACCCTAGCACCAGTTGTATGTTGGCCCCGGAAAACAAACCAATCCGCATCACCAGTGAGCACATCATCTGGGAGAAGCGTCAGACCTTGGTTCTTCAACAAGCTGAAAATAAGAGAGGGAAAACACAACGAGGCGACAGACCTTGATGTGGCAAACTTAGTCACAATATCAAAAATATGGTGCCCGAAACTGAACTTAATACCCCTCCCAAGCTTAAACAAAAACTGGGCCTGAGGCCGAGTCACACAAGTGGTGTTCTTGGAAGGGACCCAGTTGCAAAGAGCCACTTTGTGCATAATAGAATAAAGAGACGAGAGCCTAGTGCTCGGCAGTTGCTCAAACCAGGAATGCACCATACCACCAGATAAAAAAGACACAACCTCATCCATATCATCCACATTAGACACACCCCGAAATGGTTGAGTCCCAAATAACTCATCAATCAAATCAGGGGTGAAAGCAAAAACACTACCCCGCACAAAAACTTTGCCATAGTTCACAGAGCTCAAATCAACAATCGAGGGCAACATGTTCGCATAGAACTCAAGAACTATGTCTCTAACAAATGGTACGGCAGTAGAGACTTTGGAATACATACCGTGAAACTGGAGGTAGGCTATCAGATTGTGGCGCTCAAACAAATCAACTGGCACTCTCCTCTCAGCAATCATGTGGCGAGTTTGATAAGTATCAAACAGCTCAGTAGCTTCAGCAGTTAAAAACTTCTCCGAAAAGGGCTCCATGTCCTCAATCTCGGGTGTTGGAGTAGCAGTTCTAGACGAGGACTGGGAGTGAGCCGATGCATTAGAAGAAGGCAGCGAGGGAGCAGGAGTGGTTCTTAGGACAGAAGCAGTGCGGGAGGACGAAACAGAATGCGAGCGACGCGATGTTGGTAAGGGGATACCAACATGACTGTCAACATCGTCTTATGCAGCAGCCTTCTTTTCCTTCTTGTCCTTTTTGCATGCAGTAAGAAAATCTTGCAGGGGCACATCCAACGAAGAGTCAGGGGAGTATTCAAAAAGACTTGTATCAAACTCAGGTGTAGCAGCACGAACTGGAGACAGCGGGGGATCAGCGGCAGGCGGCTTGGCGGAACTGGTAACTTCGCCGGTGATAAAATCCAGCACAGTATATGGAGGGGAGGAATACTCAGTCGCAGAGGACTTAGGAGAGACTTTGACCTTTGGCTCACCTGATCTTCTATCGGCTTTGCGCACAAGCTGTTTGCGGCGAGTAAACTTCTTCGCCGGCAAACTCTGGGCAGAAGACGGTGGCGGCATAGACCCCTCAACCGGAGCAACAGGTACAAAATCTTCATCATCTGCGTCAGACTCCACAATCACATCCTCCTGGAGGTTCATGTGTTCGATAGGCACGTGGCGACGTGGCCCTGCCTTGCTTTTTGGGACCGCGGGCGGCACAACGCCGGGCGGTATGTTGCGCAAGCGCCTAGACCGCTTCAAGGTTGGGTTCCCCACGCGTCCAAAGGTCTCAGCCACAAAAGCTAAATCTGGGGGATTATCGACGTCAATTTCGTTCCCGGGCTGTCCAGGGAACACTTGAGCAACCGGTGTGGCGTCGACCGGTGATGGAACAGGCACGACAGCGAGGGAATCAGGCGCAGGCGATTGTGGTGGCGATGTTGATAGCGGTGGATTTGAAGAACTACCACCACCAATTTCCTCGCGAATATCTAGGCCACCAATTTTTGGGTACGGCAGTGGTACCTGTTCACCGGAGCGGCGAACCTCTTCAGGCAATTCTGGGACAGATGGCGGTTGCGAGCTAGACATCCTGCAAAAACTTACAGACACACACAACCAAGAAAAATTGAGAGAATCGGAGAGGGGTAAGGATTCTTGAGAGTTGTAATTCGAAATGATTTTGCAATTGTGAGCAAACGGTAAAAAGAAAGTCAGCTTTTTATCCTCCAAAAAGTGACCGTTGCACACAAGGAGGGAGAAGGTAAAATTAAAGGAAAATTCCTAAAATGTATCTACCGGCAGATTTTAGGAATAAAACTCGATTTTTAATTCCTTTTTTTTGTTTAAAGCACCACTCCCCTTCAAAATAGGCTACATGACCACAAAAACACCCCCACTTACTTTACCCATTATCTCTTTTTTTTAAAAAAAAAAATTGCACAATTCGAACTACAAAATTGGCCGAAATACAGAGCTGATTTTTAATGAACCATCAGCACAGTTGTACCTATCTTGTGCAATGTTAATTTTCACTCACCYAATTCAGCTCATTATTACCTGTCCAMCCYTCCGATTATAACTCCACTGAAACACGCGGTTAGCTTAATTCAAAAACAAAATTAAGAGTTTTCAAGATAGACACAAACACGAGAAACATAACGCACAGCAAGATGGCATCTTCACAAAGTATGAATGTCCTACGGTATGCCTAAAAGTCATGACCTAAAAGGTTAAAACAGAACACATAATGATTCCAGTGTTTTGATCCAATGTTGCTTTTTATTACTAACAACATTATAAACCAACATTGATTTAGGTGAAGTCAATGGAAACTTACCCCTTGACCCAAGTTAATGACTACGTCAAAATCTCTTAAGAAGGCGATTTTTAAAGATTGGAGCATTTTGAGTCCAGATTTTCTCCATCCTTGAAGGGATTTAAATCTTTTAATCTTCACCAATTGCTGTTAAACACCTCTTATTTTTGGACCTAGGAGAAAACCAGTTTCTGCGGGCAAGTCCCACAATCACCTACTTTTGAAGAGGTTGGTTCTTTTTGTCATTACTTTTATTACAACAGAGGACCTTATTGCACTTTCAATCAACTTCAATGCATTAGTATAATGTATGAAAAGAAAGGTAAAAATGCATGCAAACATATACAGATGTTGTGACTGATGTTGATAAGAGGTGTCACAACATCACAAACCAACATTGGTTAGACAATGCACATACCGAGATCTCTTCTCAAACGAGAGAAGGTCTCGAAATCTAATGCCTTCGTGAAGATGTCAGCCAGCTGATTATCAGTTCCAATATGTTCAAGGCTAACAATCTTCCTCTCAACTAAGTCTCGAATAAAGTGGTACCTTATGTCAATGTGTTTGATTCGAGAATGCTGGACTGGATTTTTGGAGATGTCAATGGCACTGGAATTGTCACACAACACCGTCAAGATACTACTGTGCAGACCGTAGTCTTCAATCATTTGGTTCATCCACAGTAATTGTGTGCATGTACTTCCAGCTGCAATGTACTCGGCTTCAGCTGTAGAAAGAGAAATACAATTTTGCTTTTTGCTGTACCAAGAGATTATATTATTACCAAGAAAAAAACATCCTCCAGTAGTACTCTTCCTATCTACTACATCCCCAGCCCAGTCTGAATCAGTGTACCCTATAAGTTCAGTACCAGTATCTTTTGTGTACCACACACCTAGTTTAGTTGTACCAGCAACGTATCTAATAATTCTTTTAACAGCTTTCAAGTGAGACTCTTTTGGATTAGACTGATATCTAGCACATAAGCACACACTATACATAATATCAGGTCTACTTGCTGTCAAATACAATAAACTATCTATCATACTTCTATACATGGTGTTATCAACACCCTTACCAACATCTTCTCTAGACAGCTTCACAGTTTTGCCCAGTGGTATTTTCTTGACAGTTTCACCCTCTAACCCAAACTTTTTGACTAAGTTCTTTGCGTATTTAGTTTGGGAAAGAAAAATACCGTCATTAAGCTGTTTTATTTGTAAACCAAGAAAGTATGAGAGGTTACCTTCCATGCTCATCTCGAATGTATCGGACATCCGAGTAACAAACTCCTTGACCATCTCCTCATTAGTGGATCCAAATATAATATCATCAACATAAATTTGGACGATTAAGATGTGCTTATTGGATTTAAGAAGGAATAAAGTTTTATCAACTTCCCCTCGCCTAAAGTTCAAATAAAGTAAATGTTAAGTTAGTCTTTCATACCAAGCTCTTGGAGCTTGTTTTAAACCATAAAGAGCCTTTTTCAGTTTTAAAATAAAATTAGGTTTTTGAGGATCCACAAATCCTTTAGACTGCTCAACATACACTTCTTCACTTAAGACTCCATTTAAAAAAGGCACTCTTAATGTCCATTTGATGAAATAAAATTTTCATATAACAAGCAACAGAAAGCAGAAGCCTTACCGACTCAATGCGGGCAACAGGGGCAAATGTTTCATCAAAATCAATTCCTTCAATTTGTGTATACCCTTGTGCAACAAGTCGGGCTTTGTTCCTCACAATGTTGCCTGCTTCATCAGTCTTGTTCTTGAATATCCACTTGGTTCCCGTCACATGGGAATTTTCAGTCCGTGGAACTAAATCCCACACATCATTCTTGACGAATTGGTCCAGCTCCTCTTGCATAGCTCGAATCCAGAACTCATCCTTGAGTGCATCCTCCACGCGCTTGGGCTCTATTTTAGAAAGGTACAAAGACTCACGAATCTTAGAACAATTAGTAGACAGACATACATACCTGACCATTTCCTTGAAATTAATATGTCTTCGTCTTGTACTTCTTTCGTCTAAATCACCAATAATTTGGCCCACGGGGTGGTTTTTCTGGATGGAATATCCCTCTGATGAAGATCAATGAGATCTACTGGATCTTCTTCCTCTGAATCAGAATCAGATTCTGCAACTTGGCTCGATGTTGGCACTGATGTTGGTATCCCAGTATCAACATTGTTATCAACATCACTCGAATCTCTGAGTTCAGCTCCTGCATCTTTGTTCTCAATACCTGCACCAACAACTGAAGTAGGAGTGACACTACCTTGAGGGTTTTGATCATAAACCAGATCATTATCCTCGGTAGGCTTGACTCCGCTCGTTAGATCATCAAACTTGACATTTACTGACTCAAACATACTTTGAGTTCGAAGGTTAAACAACCTATATGCATGACTATTTTGGGAATAACCCATGAAAATGCACTTATCACTTTTTGAGTCAAGTTTAGCAAGATGATTTCTATCGTTAAGCACATAGCAAATACATCCAAAACATGAAAATAGCTCAAGTTTGATTTCTTCACAATCATCAATTCGTAGGGAGTTGCACATGAACCTGGTCTAAAATAAGCCCTATTTGTGATATGACATGCAGTGTTCATTGCTTCAGCCCAAAAACGTTTAGCTATCCCATTAGAAATGAGCATAGTTCTAGTCATCTCCGCTAGAGTTCTATTCTTACGTTCAGCAATGCCATTTTTTTGAGGGGTAATTGGAGGAGAAAACTCACGAGTGATACCCTCAGAAGTGCAGTACTTTAAAAACGATGCATTTTCAAATTCCTTTTCGTGATCAGTTTTAACCCTACCAATTTTCACATTAAACCTCACACACAGCTTCTTTGCAAGTTTTTTGAAAGCTTCAAAGGTTTCAGATTTTTCTTTTAGAAATTCCACTCAAGTAAACCTAGAAAAATCATCAACAATAACGAAAACATACCTCTTACCACCAAGGCTCTCAACCTCAAGTGGTCCCATGAGATCCATGTGAAGTAATTCAAAGCAAGATGATGTAGTGAGACTTTGTTGGACTGGATGTGGTACTCTGACCTGTTTTCCTTTCTGTCATGCCTCGCACACCGGAATGATCTTGGTGTTGAGCTTAGGCAGTCCACTCACAGCTTCTTCCTTGACCAACCTGTCCATCATCTTGTAGTTGACATGTCCAAGCTTTTGATGCCACAGCTCCGCATCACTCAATTGAGACAGTCTGTAAAAAGCATTACTTTGAATTTGGTAGCAATTATCTGAGGTTCTTTTTCCTTTGAGAATGCATTGTCCATTCTCCTCATAGACTTCACATTCTTCACGGTTGAATTTGACGCTAAAACCTCCGTCGCACAATTGACTTATGCTGATCAAATTTGCAGTAAGTCCTTCTACTAGCAGCACATTTTCCAGTGTTACAACTCCAGGAACATGAAGAGTCCCTTGGCCAATGATTTGGCCGTTTGCGCCTCCTCCATACTTCACTTTTCCACCTTTAAATCTGACAATGTTGGAAAGCAGTACCTCTGAGCCTGTCATATGCTTCGAGCATCCACTATCAAAATACCAGGCTCCAGGGACATGGGACTTCAGGGAGGTATAGATCATATTGCACTTGATGCTGTTTTTCTTGACCCACACTTGTTTGAACCTGATGTTGGTATTGATGTTGGTAGCACGGTTACCAACATTGGACTTATCAGCCATACTTGTTCTGTGAAAGTGTCTTCTCTCGCCAATGATCTTCCAGCAAAAGGGCCTAATGTGCCCTGGTTCTCCACAATGATGACACACGAACTGTCTCCTTCTCTTCTTGTGGCGTTTGGAAGATTTCAGTTCTAGACTTGACACCTGCATTGGCTGACTTGGCTTGAAACCTATTCCATGCTTAGAGGACTCTTGGAAGCTAATCTCAAAGATTTCATCTAGCTTCGCCTTACCTTTATTCAGACTTGAAATGGTTCCTCGAACAGTGGTCAATTCGTTCTTCATCTTTTCCAGCTCAGCGTCCTTCTTGGTGAGAGTTGTCAAGCTGATCTTCCTTTTCATTGGTTAGCTTTTCTACTTCTTTTTCGAGCTCTTTGTCCTTGAGTACCTGTTTACTCCAACTGACAAACAATTTCTGGTGGTCAACACTCAGCTGCTCGTATTCCTCATAATAATCAGTGGTCTCGGCATTCGGGCAAACGATGTTGTCTACAAGCAAACCAACATGAACATCGTCGTCCCACACAACATGGGAAAATAAAGCTGGAATAGGATCAGTTGACTTAGAATCATTAACATCTTCGGTGAAATCAGTAGCGACCATGCTTTTCTTTCTAAGAGTGTTGGGACACTCGTTTTTGTAATGTCCCCAACCTTTGAATTCGTGGCATTGAATCTCGTTGAGCGGTTTTGTTGAACTGGATACATTGGAAATTGAATTTGTGGACTGAGATCGTGGAAGAGTACGTCCAGTAAACTTTGGAGTAGATGTCTGTGTCCTGTTTCTTGGATTTGAGCTTCCAAAATTGTTCTTTTTCTTCAAGAAATTGTTGAAGCGTTGAGTCACAAAGGCCAGTTCATTTTCTCCGAGAGTAGTTGACTCCATCTTTTTAATAATCCCATTAAAATCGAACTCTTCGTCATCTTCATCATCGACTGCAATTGAATCGAAAGAAAAAGCAACATTCTTCTCTTTCGAGCTAGAGCTAACGTGTTCCATCTCATATTTCTTGAGATTTCCAACTAAGGTATTGAAATCGATGTTATCAACATCTTTGGATTCTTCTATGGCCACCACCTTCATGCTATATTTCTTCGTAATGGATCTCAACAATTTTCCTACAAGACGGGAATTAGTTATGGGCTCACCAAGCTCTCTGCACTCTTCTGTTATTTCCGCCAATATTACGGAGTAGTCCATGATTGACTCTTTCTAATCCATTCTCATAGCCTCGAAGGTGGATATGAGCATTCTTAGTCTGGATTTCTTTACGCTTGCAGTTCCTTCACACACCCTCTGTAGTGCGTCCCATGCATCCTTTGCTGACTCGCAATTCTTGATGATGCGGAAATAGCTTGCATCTACATAGCCACACAGGGTGTTGATGCATTTGGAGTTCTAATTTGCAGCAGTTGCTTCATCAGCAGTCCAGTCTTCCTCTTTTTTGGGGATGGTATCGCCCTCGCCATCCGTGACACGTGGTTTTTCCCATCCAATGAGAATAGTTTTCCAAACACGCTCGTCGATGCTTTTCAAATGCCATCTCATTCTCTGTTTCCAGAGAGAATAATTCTCACCATTAAGGATTGGAGGCCTCGGGTTGCCTTGAGCATCCATAACACCTAAAAAATAAGGATCAATACTTAAGAGGTTAAGTAACCCGCTCTGATACCAATTGTGAAATCTTAAGGTCTATGGATATAAGAATAAGTCTCAGATTTATGATATTGTTAATCAATGTTTAACAACATTGACCAGAGTAAATTAAATTTATGCAGCGGAAATAAAATACGAGAACACGATTAAACAAATTCAGTTCACAAGTAAAATACTTGTGAACTTGGGTATACAAACCCGAAAACTATATTACTTTCTCTTTAAGTTCAATACAAAATATAAAATAATATATGAAAACTAAATATCAAGAAACTTGATACTAAATACTTGTTGCCGGAATAGCAAGATCTTCTTCGTCGGTCACGCAACTTCAAAGACCTTGTTTATCACGAACGTTGGCTCCAAGTAATTCTTGTTCTTTCTCTCCTGCTCGTCGTCTTGCGTCTTGCGTCCTACTTGAAAAACCTGTGCGTGAATCTCACAAAAACCGTCCCAAGTATTAGGAGTTCTTGTGTCTTAAATAGACAAACTAGAATCCTAAACTTGGTAAAATCCTAATACCAAATCCTAAACACAATCTAGGAATAATTAAGGTCTTGTACACAAACTAGGAAACATAATATACTCCTAAATGTAGTTCCTAACTTATTTTGTGCCCAAGAAAGACAAATAACAAAATAGGAATTATTGCCAAGAATAAATTCCTCAACACTCTCTAAAGGATACATCCATCTATATTGCACTGGACCAGCAATTCTCACTTCGTACGGTAAGTGGATGGGCAAATGTTCCATTGAATCGAAGAAACTTGGTGGAAATATCATCTCAAGTTGACAGAGTATTATGGGAATGTCACGCTCTAAACTACTCATATCAGAAATTCCAATGACTCTCGCACTCAGATCTTTGAAAAACAAACTTAGCTCTGTTAGTGCCTTCCACACGGAATGAGGAAGCAGTTCTCGAAATGCAATTGGGATCAACCGCTGCATAAACACGTGACAGTCATGGGTTTTCATCCCGTACAGTCTCAACCCTTTCATATCAACACAGCGACCAAGATTTGATGCGTACACGTCTGGAAACTTGAGAGCCTTTATCCATTCACACAATGCAACTTTCGATGGCTTATCGAGCGTGTATGATGCTTTGGGATACTTTCCTGATGCGTCTGCATGAAGTTCGGGATGGTGACAGTATTCTGCTAACTCATCTCTTGATTTCGAAGTGTCTTTTGTCTTCCCTTTGACATTCATCACCGTGTTAAACATATTATCAAAAACATTTTTCTCAATGTGCATAACGTCTAAATTATGACAAATCAAGTTAGTGATCTAGTAAGGCAAATCCCAAAAAATACTTCTTTTTCTACAACCACTATTCTTCGCCATTAGTCCGTTCACACGTTCTGCATTTTCATTGGTTACTTTCAGAAGTCCTAGAATTTCAATTTTGGCCAAAATCTCTATTCCAGAACGGACGTGCGGGGGCAGAGTTTCAACCTTTCTATTTATCCTAATTTTTTTTTATCTTTACGAAGTCGATGATCACATTCTAGAAATTTACGATGGTTATCAAACCATGATTGCTTCATGCTCTTTTGCAGAGTAAAAAAGCGTCTGAACGCTCCATGCAATACGGACAAGCCATTCGACCGTCCGTACTCCAACCGGACAATATAGAGTAGGCAGGAAAGTCGCTAATGGTCCACATAAGGGTCGCTCGCAACTGAAAGTACTATTTTTAGATACATCGTACGAGAGAGCACCGTCGGACCACAATTGCTTCAGCTCCTCAATCAACGGCTGTAGAAAAACATCTAACTTATCTTTAGGGTTCTGTGGGCCCGGGACGATAACGCTGAGAAACATGTACTGCTCTTTCATGCACATCCAGGGAGACAATTTGTATGGTGTTACAACCGGCCACGACGAGTATTGTTTTCCAAAACTTCCAAAAGGTTGAAATCCGTCTGTACATAGACCCAGTCTTAAGTTTCGAGTTTCAGTGGCGAACTCTGGATGAGTTTGATCGAAGTGCCTCCAAGCCTCAGAATCTGACGGGTGACGCATGACACCATCCTCTACCATATGTTCTGCATGCCACCGCATATCTTTTGCCATTGTTTTAGATGCGTACAACCTCTACAGGCGGGCCGTTAGAGGAAAGTAAAACATCCTCTTGTACGGAACTAAGTTAGACTTGCGCCGTTTAGCTTGTCCCTTCTTCGCGGGTTTGAACCGTGGATGATCACAAAACTTGCACTTATCCAGATTCAAATCATCCTTCCAATAAATCATGCAGTTCTTCACGCATCAATCTATCTTCTCTACCGGTAACCCCATACCTCTCAACAACTTCTTACTTTCATAGAAATTATCTACAACATTGTTGTCTTCTGGCACGATCTCTTTGATTAAATCAATAAATTGATCATAAAATTTCTGAGAAATGCCATGCTCCGATTTCAAATTCATAAGACGAGCAACTAAAGACAACCGATTGTGTTTCTCGCAATCGGGATACAAAGGTTTTTTTTGCAGCTTTCAGAATATCAAAAAATTTCTTCGCCTCGGGATTAGGTGATTCCTCTAACTCAATATCATTTATATCGAAATTGGGACCGGCAACATCTTGCACCATATCGATGTATATATTTGATGATGATCCCCCGACTTCAATATCAGCAGGTGATGAGACGAGATCTGTTTCCCCGTGATGAGTCCAAATGTAATAATCAACAATGAACCCTTTGGTACCGAGGTGACATTTTATCACATCGATAGACCTATAACTAGAGTTCCTACACTTAGTTCGTGGGCAAGGGCATTTTAGTTTATCACCATCCATTTCTGCAGAATCATGCGTGAGTGCAAATTGTGCGACTATCTACACCGGCCACGAACGTCGGATTTAGAAATTCGGCAATATTCCGTTTGTACGTCCAATTACGATCAACAACTATCTTAAGATTTTTCAGTGTTATTCGTGATTCTAGAATCAATGGCCGGAAAAGAAACAGATTTATATTAAAAAATTTAAAATAAAAACATAATGATAAATTAACTCCATTTTATATTAAAATTATTTAAATCCCAAATTTGATTTAAAATATAGATTTTTATTTTTTCATTCTCCCATAATAGTGTTTAAGAGCCATAATTGACAAGATGGATTGACAATGGGATTATTCAAAATCGAATGCACTATTGGCACAAGTGTTAAATAATAAAAATCGATAAAATTACCAAACACCGCACACGAATTTACAACAGAGTAGTGAACTCATTCTTCAAAATCCAAGTTCTCTTGCATTATTGCAAGTTCAATAACAAAGAGCTCTATAAATTTAAAGCCCCAAATTTTTACCCTTCAATTACCTCCAATTAACACATACGGAAACAAATAAATGAAAACCCTAATTATATATCAACTAAAAGTAAATAAAATAGCATGTAATTCAGAAGGACCAGATTTTCACAATAACAGAAAATTAAACACCAATAATCGATTCTAAAAGCAACCACCAACTCAAACTATAATAAATTAAACAAGAATCCACCAAAAATAAGAATAATCAAAGTTAATTAGAAAAAAAGGCCAGAGATACACTTACGGGGTCAAGAAAGTTTGGCGACGGAGGGCGATGATGACTTCTTATCTTTCTCCCACCCGACGGCGATGGGGAAAGCTTCTCTTCCCCCAAGCAACAACGACGACGACGACGACGGCTGGTCTGCGTCGGGTGGCAGGGGGTTGGGCCGGGAGGGTTTTTTTTTTTTTTTGTTAACTGTAGGTTGTGCAGAATGGAGGCGGGGAAGGACTTTTTAGGTTAGAATAGTGACGGCCAAAGCCCGTCAGGAATTTTACTTATACGCTGACGGGTAAGGCCGCCAGGATATATAGAATCCTGACGGTAAACGGCCGTCAGGAAAGCCACTACAAATATCCCGATGTCCTTGCCCGTCAGGATAATTAAGCGGGATAAATTCCCGCACTTTCCGTGAGGGGTTACTGACGGAAAAAGTTGCTGGCGGCCTAGGCCGTCAGTAAATCCGGAAAGCCGTCAGTAATGCTGAGGGCCAGATGGCCGTCAGTATAGCCAGACTTTTTTTGTAGTGAGGGCTACAAATATTTTTTTAAATCAACAAGTAATAATAATTAATATAAATTCGCAAGTATAATTTAAAAGAATAAAGTAGTAGAATCATTATATTCCTAACTTTAGAAGGGGGTCATGCATGATAAGTAGACATGTTACTGTCGGTTCCGGTTAACTAAAAAACTATCGGTTCTGATTAACCGTTGACTGATGGTTCGGTTGGAATCGAAACCGTGAACTAATTTTCGGCGGTTCGATTTCGTTCGATTTCGAACTTCAAAGAAAATGGCGGTTAAATCGTCCGGTTTATGTCTAATTGAAATCAACAGCTCGGATAAAATAGTCGTTGAAGATCAACGGTTACAAAAACTAGCCGTTGGAGATTAAACCGCCGGTTAACCGAAAACCGTTCAGTTTTAACTGAAACTGGCACTTTCCAACGGCTAGTTTTTTGATTTTTTTAATTCATTTTCACACCTATAAATACCCCGCTCTCCAACACTAACCCTCATACCAATTCATCTCTAATATCTTTTTTCTTCTCTTATATTTTCAAGTTTGGAGTTGTTAATTTGTGCAAAAATACTATCAATAATCTTCTTCTTCTCTTTCTTCTCGCTTTAAATATTTTCTTTTATAATATTATTATGACAAGCTCTTCTCGTAATATTCATACTAATACTATTCGAGAATCTCGCTGAGGTCGAGGTCCTCAACGAGAACCTTCGGCCATTGGTGGAGATTATGTTCGCGATGAGATGACGCCGGAAGAAGTTGAAAACTTATATAATCAAATCAATTTCGGCGAGCATAATCAAATCAACTTCAATGAGGATTTATCCACCTTCGACAAATCCGAACCGCCTACCGATGTTAATCCGGATGAAGATGAGGAAGAAGGGGGTGATAATCGTGATATGCCACCGCCTCAAACAAAAGCGAAGGAATACTAATCCACCATCTTCCGATTTCATTTCACAAGAACGAAGATCGATGGTGTAACTCGGGCACAATTGAATTATTGCAAGAGTCAGTACGCTTTCGGTTCCAAAAATAAGAGAGGCTACGGGGCACTCAAAACACACATGGAGAAGAAGCATCTCGACAAATACGACGTTGATAGCTCTCAAACACAATTAAACTTCTCGTCTTCATCTACCGTCGGCGTCGGGGCAGGCGGTCAAGGTACGAGTTCTAATTTATTTCAATATAGCGAAAGTAGTCATAAAAAATTTGTTGCAAGATTTGTTTCCGTTATGGGTCTTCCTTTTAATCATGCGTATAGTAGTCATTATTAACATTCTACTAGAGGTGCATTTAATCCATTTAACACTAGAATTTCACGAAATAAAGTTACTCGCAATAAAAAAATAGTTGGTGAGTATAAGTTGAATTTGATAGTTTGCCTCATAGTGTTTCTATATGTTCGGATATTTGGACGTATTCCCATAATAATAGATTGATAATTCTTGGACTTTGCTAAAACGTTTAATTGCATATGGAGAATTTAATAGTACGCATACCGCGGTGAATATTCGCGCAAAAGACCCACTATTTTATACGAGTATCATTTAGGTAGATTTTTTTTCAATTTTATTTGATAATGTCGTCGCTAATACGACTAGTTTAGAAAATCTAAAAGCTCTTTTTCAACCTTCTATTGTCGGTAAAATTCTCATATTAGATGTATTTGTCATATTTTGAATTTACGTGTTTGAGATGGTTTAACTACTTTTAAATATAAAATTGCTCCAATTAGGAGTGTGGTATTTCATATTGGCATACATGATTCAGTTCAAAAAATTGAAAATATTGCCAAAACATGGTTTGTATACAAAAAAGTTTTCAATTGATGTGCCAAATCGTTGGAACTCGACTTATAAATTGCTTAATATTTTTTTTGAATATAGAGAAGTGTGGTGTGCATTTTTTGCTAATCAAGATGTCGATTTCGTTTCCAATGCATGGGATGATCGTTATAATATGATGTCCCTTTTAAAAAATTTTAATGACGCCACTATTACTTTATCCGGTGTTTATTATCCTACCTCTACATTACTTCTTGATCAATGTATTCAAATTGTACTTATTAGTAATTCATTACTCAATTCGCCTGAATTGAGTGAATGTATTGCTAGTATGTTGAGTAAATGGGTCAAATATTTTCTCTACATTCCCGATATTTTTTTAATTGCAAAAATTTTATATTCGAATTATCGGGCCAAAAGTTTAGAGAATTTGCTTACAGTTTATTATGAAACGCTAACATATTTTTTTACAAAATTCAAATATTGAGATTCCTAATCCCTTATTTGTGCTCACGAAGCAAAACAATATTTATTTTATCTTTTTCACGAATACAATCAATCCACTAAAAAGAACACGAAAACGCTGACGGAATTTACCTACGGGTAGCATCCGTTAGTAAAAGTCCGGCATTACCGCCGGCTTTCCTGACGGACAAAATTACCGATGGCGTGCCAACGGACGTAGCCCGTCGGTTTTTTTTTTATTTTTTAATTTACCGACGAAAATGGCCTTCGATAAATTTAATTTTTAATATTTATTTAATTTACTTATTTTTATAGTTTTTTTAATTTTATTTATTACCGATGGACATTTCTGTCAGTAGCCCCACTTTTATTTTTTTAATTACTGACGGAAATTCCTTAGTCGGTAAATTAATTTTTTTTTATAATATTTATAATTTTTTTATTAATATATACTATTATTTAGTAATCTATATATTATTAAGTATTAATTATTATTTAATACACACACACACACACACACACACACACACACACACATATATATATATATATATATATAATATCTTCCTTATATATTAATGCAAAATCCTCTTATCTTACGTGTCTGCTTCTCACGCTTCGTTAGTTTTGAAAAAAATTATGGCGCTTCGATGTTATCCGAGCCTAATATTTACCTAATTTAGTATTTTATTTAATTATATATTACTTAACTTAATATTTTTCTAATATAATTTTTGCCTAATTCAATATTTCTCTTTATTACATATTACATAATTTAATGTTTTCTTTAAAATAGTTTGCCTAATTTAATATATTACTTATATTTCTAATATAAAAATATAAATAAGTTATATCTAATTAAAAAAAATCTATATAAATTGAGTTAATTTTTATTTATAATAATCTGAAATAACTTTATTAGAATTTTAAGTATTTATTTAAGAAAACACGAGTTATATAAAATTATTACAAAAGTGAAATAAATATAAAAAATATAAACTTAAATTTCTTTATCTAATCCTAATATAATGAATTGAAAATAAATTAGAAATATATATGAAAACTATTGTATATATAAATATGTTATATATGTAGACATATTATAATTATATTATTTATTATATATATAACATAAGTATATATATATATATATATATAATATATATATATATATTATATATATATATATATATATATATATATATTATATTATAATATCAAATACTTGCAAGAAATCCAGTTAGCCTAGTCGGTCATGAGTAGGCTTGGAGCGCGAGAAGTCGCGTGTTCAAGTTTCCCAACGAAATAGAGAGGATTTATTGTGATTAAAATGTGGTGTTGGGCTTGGGCTGGGGGCCAATTTGGCATAGAAGTGTTGATCGGTTGGCGGTTAACCGCCTAACCGCCGGTTTTCAACCGCGTTGACCGGTTAAGGTTAACCGTTGACCGGCGGTCACGGTTAAAACGGTAACCGTCAACGGGTTCCCGGCGGTTAGGTTACGGTTAACCAAAAAGTTAACCTTAACCGCCGCGGTTAACCGTTTTTTTTTTTAAAAAAACACAGACCAGTCGATCGACTGGTCATTAGTCGATCGACAGCCAGTCGATCGACTGATCTGTGGCGGTTAACCGATTTTTTTTAA
>BMAC01000180.1:991578-1010406 GCA_014905375.1 Phtheirospermum japonicum
GGGGGCTACTTGCGACAACGAATCTCCCTCCTCCAAACAACTCATACGGATCGGGCTTTGGAGCACTATTGACGGCACCTCCATAACTCGCACCTCCATCATAAGCATTAAAATTCACATTCGGAGCATGATTGAAATTAAGCACATGAGAGTCTCCATACGGGCCGGGATTTAGAGTTGGCATGTTCGGAAATTGAGTAGGTGCAACGTAACCCCCATACGGACCGGGAGTCGGAGTTTGCATATTCGGATAAGGATTTGAAGCACCATACCCTCCGGAAGAACCATTCATACCCACGACGCCACCAAACCCAACATGGTTTGCACCATGCCCTCCCATGTTGGGTTGCCCATAACCATAACCACCATTGGCAACGTGGTTTTCACCATGCCCTCCCACGTTGCCATACCCATTATACAACATCTCATTCCCAACATGGTTTGCACCATGCCCTCCCATGTTGGGAATGTATCCACCATAGTTATAAGTACCTTGCATACTTAAGGAAAAAGCATCAAATACCAAAGAAAACTAAAAACACAATGAAACAACAATTAAATCGAAAGCCTTAACCAAGCCGAGTCGCAACGGCGCCATTTTGTTAGAAGAGTCTTTGTTTTATTCCCCGGCAACGGCGCCATTTTGTTAGAAGAGTTTTCGTGGTGTTGAAATAAATCAACGGGTTCTTGGCTTGGTATTATCGGAAATCGATTCGATTGAGAGAATCAATGTGTTTCAAGCTTGAAAGATAAAGGAAATATGAAAATAAAATAATTAAAATAGCTAACTATCCTAGGAATTGAAATTGCATGTTGGTAGGATGCCTCGTCGGATGCCTTAACATGAAAATGCAAGCAATTAATGAAAACAAGTAAAAACAAGCATTGTTTCACCAAGTACAAGCATGCAAGCACAAGGTACAACTATGCATAAAATCCTAAATAATGCAAATTAACAAAAATTGAAAGCATGGATGTAAATAGAAAGGAAAGTTGACAAGAAAATTCAAAACTTTAAGAATAATAATAAGAAACAAAGCCTAGATCTAGGATTGAAGCATGAAATAAAGCATAAAAATAAAAATCAAAATAAAGCATAGGAAAAACTCAAAATCATGATGATCAAGGACCCGATCTATAGCCTAGGTGTGTCACTCAACTAGAATCCATAGTCAATTCACATGTTTCATCATGAAATCAAGTAGCTAAGAGAAAAAGCATAACATGAAGAACAAGCATGGAAATGAAGAACAAAGCATGGAATTAAAGTATAAAACATGAAATTGAAGGGAAACTTACTTGAATTAAGAAATGAAACAAAGCTTGAATGTAATTGCATCAAAGTAACAATCCAAAGGAGTATTTGGATTCTTCTTAGGCTTACAAACCCAAGGGGGTGCTTGAAATTAAATCTAATATAGGAAAAAGAAATTACATAAAAGTTTGAAATTGAATCTAAAACCTAAGAGAGAGAAATTAGATCTTAAAAACTAGAGAGAGGATTTTTAATCCCCAAACCCATGCTTGGGTTGGGAGAAAAATGAGAGGTGTTTTTACAAAATGAGAGTTGTGAGCTATTTATACTAATTTTTATTGGGTTTAAATGGGTCAATTTGGGTTTTTTAGGCTTAATTTCATGATTTTGACCACAATTGACCCGTGTTGACCAAGATGGCTCAAGGTGGCTAAGTTTGGGCGAGCCTGGGTGCTTGGGGCTGGCAAGGACGTCCTTGGGCTGAGCTGGGGTGGCTAGGCGCCAGTTTAGGCTGCTGCCTAGGTGTGCTGCTGGGTGGGCGCTGGAGTAGGCTGCTGGCCTAAGTTGCTGCCTAGGGGTGCTGAAGGGTGGGCGCTGGAGTAGGCTGCTGGCCTAAGTTGCTGCCTAGGGGTGCTGAAGCTCTTAGGCATGGGAATGGGCTAGCCTAGGCTCGGCTAGGCTACCATTCCAGAAACTTTGGGCATTTTAGAGCATTTTCACACCTATTTAGGCATGCAAGTAGGCAAGAATAGGCTTGAGTTTGGGCTTCCATGCCTTAGCTTGAATTCAACTCCTTAATCCACCTATTAAATGAAATTTTAAAATATCAAAACCCAAGGATTATACCAAACCTTCAATTAATTGCAACCATTTAACCCAATTAAATATAAAATTAACAAGAATCACGAAAGACAACAAAACTATAAAAACAACTTAAAAACCTAAATAATCGACATAAAAACCGCTAAAATCAAAATAAAATCCTAATTAAAAATACGAGAAAAACACAACAATTACATGCAAAACAGTTAGGTTACGGTTAACTAAAAATCGGTTAAATTAACCGCCGGTTAATTAACCGGCCGGTTTTAACCGTTTGTGCACGTCTAATTTGGCACACCCCATGCAATTTTTTTTAAATATAATTTACCGAGACCTACAATTCGTCAGCAGTTTTTATTTTTACTTTTTTTAAAATAAAACTAATTACCGACGAAAAAATGTCCGTCGATATTTTTTTAATTTATTAAGATCCTTCGGTAAATACCAATAAAATTGGTGACTGTCGAAAGTCCATAGGTATTTTACCGACGGAAAAAAATATCCGTTGATAATTTTTTTCCGACGAGGGTTTCACCGATGGACCATTTTCATCGGTAAATTTATCGTTACGGCGTTACCAACGACTTACCCACATAATGTTCCGTTAGTATCTACGAGTTTTTTTTTGTAGTGAATCTTCTAGTGATATTAATGTATCACCTTTCTCTTTCCCTTCCCCCACCACCACTTCTAATGTAAGACCATTGTTCAACGACTCTCGACAAGTTCTAACCACATATATGAGGTTGACTGATGATACTAAGCGAAAACGGCAAATGGCTAGTGCTAGTCGAACAGTGGAATTAGAAAGTTGTTTAGAGGCTTTTGAATCGGGAGTATCCTTAAAAATCCCGATGGTACTAATGAACTTATGCAGTTTTGGTCGAAAGTGACTACTATTTTTCATACACTCTCTATGATTGCCACAGTGGTTCTCGCAGTTCATGTTTCAATAATTTCTGTTGAACAGACCTTTAACACCGGAGACTTTGTGTTAGATAATCGGCTGTCTAACTTACTGCCCAAAAGTTTTGAAAATCAAATGTTAATGAATGATTTGATCAAAACTAGAAAATGAGAACAAGAACTGCAATTGAGAAGGTGAAAAGGCCAACCATTACGATACCACTTCGGGAAGCAACATCGAACGAACGAAGACAAGCCCCCTCCACTATCCACATAACATAGGTAGGTAAGGTAAGTATAAAAACCACGTAAATTCTGATTCCTTTACGAGGATGCGTAGGCAAATTAATTCCAGTATTAAAAGTTAAAATTTTTAATTTTAATTTCTAGCATTAAAATTAAAATCAAGTCATTTTTTAAAAAATATATTATTTTAAACTCATTTTTTTTCAAAAAAATAAAAAAACCAATCTATGTGGATTTTGATTCCTCCACGAGAATACGTCGGTAGGGGTAGATCGGTACGGTATACCGTAATATTTATAACATACAACATACCATACCGAAGTTTTCGGTATGAGAAAACACCATACCGTTACCATACCGAAATTTTCGTTATATCACAAATTTCGGTATGAAAAATTAGATATCGATACCGTGCCGAGATTTCGTTGTACCGGAGTTTTCGGTACAGTAACGGTATACTGAATTTGTTTTCTAGGTACGATAACGGTATATCAAATTTTAGATATGTATTTTTTTTGCAGTATATCGGTACATGACGGTATACCGTCAATTTTGAAAATATCATACAATTACCGTACCAAAATTTCGGTATGGTATCATACCGTTCTAAAAATACGGTATATCGAAAATTATGGTATTTTCGATAAATTTTGGTACGGTATATACAATATACTTATATTTTCGGTATTTTCTCCACCCTATACGTAGGCAATTTAACAATACTAAAAGTTAAAAGTTTTTAATTTTATTTTCTAATATTAGAATTAAAATCAAGTCATTTTTTTAAAATACTTTTTAAAAAACATTTTACTAAAAATATTCAGTTATTTAAATTTATCATTTATTTAACTCATTTTTTCATTCATTTAAAAAAAAATAAAGAAAATTCGCCGGTTTCAAGAAAAATCGCCAGTTTAAAATCGAACCGAAAACTATCGTAAAACAAAACCGGAACCTATTTCCCACCGGTTTGATTTTAATTTACGTCTAGCCTGATTTTTTTAACCAAAGATTTGGTTATAACCGTTTCCACATGTCCAGTGATAAGTGGCTAGAATTGTGCAAAGCAAGAACATTCTAGATTTTTTGGCCGTTCCAACCGTAGAACGTTCTAGAACTCGCAACCGCCTTCGTCTCATACTACTTGGCCGCCAAGTTTCTCTCCTCCATCCTTATAAATAGCCAACCACTTCCCCGCCCTCAAATTCACAATTAGTTTCTCTTTTGTTGCTCTCTGAAAGTAATTCAATTCTTTTTCCTAATAGACTCAATTTCAATCTCAAGATGGAAGCGAACAATTGTGCCCTCCGCCTTCGTGGTGGTATGCAGATCTTCGTCAAAACCCTTACCGGGAAGACGATTACGCTCGAGGCCGAGGGATCTGACACGATCGAAAATATCAAGGCTAAGATCCAGGAGAAGGAAGGAGTTCCGACGGACCAGCAGCGGCTGATCTTCGCCGGCAAGCAATTGGAGGACGGGCGAACCCTAGCCGATTACAACATCCAAAAGGAATCGACTCTGCATCTCGTTCTTCGCCTCCGCGGAGGTATGCAGATCTTCGTCAAATCCCTAACCGGCAAGACGATTACTCTAGATGTTGAGAGCACTGATTCAATTGACATCCTGAAGGCGAAGATCCAGGAGAAGGAAAAAATTCCGACTGACCTGCAGCGGCTGATTTTCGCCGGCAAGCAATTGGAGGACGGGCGAACCCTAGCCGATTACAACATCCAGAAGGAATCGACTCTGCATCTTGTTTTTCGGCTCCGTGGTGGTATGCAGATTTTTGTCAAAACTCTAACCGGCAAGACAATTACTCTTGAAGTTGAAAGCACTGATTCAATCGACATCCTGAAGGCGAAGATCCAGGATAAGGAAGGAATCCCGACGGACCAGCAGCGGCTGATTTTCGCCGGAAAACAGCTTGAAGATGGCAGGACGCTGGCGGACTACAACATTCAAAAGGAATCTACTCTGCATCTCGTTCTTCGTCTTCGTGGTGGTATGCAGATTTTTGTCAAAACCCTAACCGGCAAGACAATTACTTTGGAAGTTGAGAGCACTGATTCAATAGACATCCTGAAGGCGAAGATCCAGGAAAAGGAAGGAGTTCCGACGGACCAGCAGCGGTTGATTTTTGCCGGAAAACAGCTTGAAGATGGAAGGACGCTGGCGGACTACAATATCCAAAAGGAATCAACTCTGCATTTGGTTCTGAGGTTGCGTGGTGGGATGCAGATTTTCGTGAAGACGTTGACTGGAAAAACTATTACTCTGGAGGTCGAGGGTTCAGATACTATTGATATTGTCAAGGCTAAGATTCTGGATAAGGAAGGCGTTCCGGCCGACCAGCAGAGGCTGATTTTTGCCGGGAAGCAGCTCGAGGATGGGCGTACACTTGCTGATTATAATATCCAGAAGGAGTCGACTCTGCATCTTGTTCTTCGTCTTCGTGGTGGGGATTATTGAAGTTAGGCCAACATTTGAATGTTGGGACCTCTTTGTTTTTTTTGAAAATTTTCTTGTTTTTCCGTTCTTGGTCTTGAGACTTTAGCAGTTAGTTCCATTGGATCTATCAGAGATTGTCAAGCTATATGGTACTCTCTTAAATCAAATATTATCTGACATTTTGTTATTTGTGTGCTTGTGTTGGTTGTTTGTTGACTTTGTTCTGTGCATTTTTTTTTTTTTACTGAGTTGTTTAACAGTATAGCTAACATCTCTTTGGTTAAGCAACTAAAGGCGGCTAACAAACTGTTGTAATTAGTTAATGGTAAGAGACTTTAGTTAGGATTAGTTTTAGGGTTAGTTCTAACTCCAACTAATCCCACAGTTATATATGATATGAAATTCAATATAGATTGTTTAGAATGAATGAATTTCATAGACTTCTTACTTCTTAGTCATACTGTTTGCAGAGTATATGTATAGCAAATATTTGGACGATAAGCAGGTGTCAACAAGATAATGACACGAGCACGATAAGGGTAAACATGAACTCGTGCTAACTTGAAGAAATTACAAAGTCAAAAACAATTTTTGTGTGTGTCGTCGTGTCAAGAATTATCCTAAGCTAAATTATAAAAGCTGAAACCTACATTCAAGCCTTTTAGTTTATAGTATACAGATTGATTTCTATAATATGTCCCATACAAATTATGTTTTGAGTTATATCAAAACCAAACAAGATTCTGAAAATAAAATTGGGGAAAGTTATTTTCTACAAACATAATGGATTATGAGTTATGTCTAAAATCTCTTCTGCCAATTATTCTGGTGGGGGATAAGACATTGCGCGACTCTTTAAAAGGTAAATTCTCTGTGCGCGTGACTGGATTTTAAACACTTTGATATTAATGTAGGCGCAAGTCCTATGTTAGGAAATCCTTTAGACTCTAAAGGTAAATTCTCTTTGCGCACGACTGGACTTTACAATACACCTGAGCACCAATCTCCATTTCCCTTAATTAGTTTAGATCAATGGTGGAGGTTTGATACGACTGTTCATTAGACTTTGTTAATTAGATGAAAAGAATTGGCTAGCTCTGCAGACAATACCATTGATTTTGGGATAAAAAATATGGAGTCTTTTGGATGAACCCGAGTTCGAATCATTTGCAATGGAAACAAGATAATGTGAGTCGTGGCTTTCGGGTTTTTTATGATATTCTGAAATCAAGATAAACCCAAGAACTGAAAAAACAAAATTCTGAAATCAAGATAAACCCAAGAACTGAAAAAACAAAACAAAAAAACAAAATTCTGAAATCAAGATAAACCCAAGAACTGAAAAAACAAAACAAAAAAAAGGGGCATTCCGAGAATTGAACTCGGGACCTCTCGCACCCTAAGCGAGAATCATACCACTAGACCAAATGCCCTGCTGTGACTATTTACTTAATTTAAAGGTTGAAGTACTACTACAAGTAGTAAGATTGTTTTACACGCAGGCCCTAACGGTTTTCGCGATAAACAGTTCGGGCTAAAAAAATTCATGATTCAAACGAATTAGATATATGAGAACCTAACCATAAACATATCGGGTTTTCGGGCACAACGAGTTACAAATCAGAATTTTAATAATTATATATTTATATCATAATTTTAAATTTAAACATATATAAAATTTAACATGTATATTTCATAATAATATATTTATAATATAATGAAATATATTTTTGGAGAGAAGTATATTACATATACCTTTTTTAAAATAAATAAATATTTATGAACGAGAGATTAGTCTTTTTTAACTTCGTAAGTAAATTATGAAATAGAAAGAAAAAAAAAATTATTCCAATGTTAAAATGCAACAATAAATCCTATATTAAGGAGAAGTATAGATATTTAACGGTCTAACTCTAGCTAAAAAAAATGGAAGATTTAGTTACGATTAGAAATTGCCAAGTTTCAAAGGAGAAAGGGCAAACGGACTTTCAGCTAAATTCTGATTTAAACGGGTTAGTTTTTGATCCGTCAAACATCTCCACGTGTAGAATTTCAGACGTGCTATTAAAACTGAAAATGATGTATACTTGCTTACTCATAAATTGAACCATTTCATAAGTTGCAAATATGATGAAGTGGAAATTATGGGATTAATGTGATATAGATCTAACGCCCATGGCCATAACACAAAACTACCACCTACCTAAAATTAATTATGAATAAGTACAATTTATTCATATACTTCTCTGTAATGACTGATTCTTGAAGTTTTTATTTCTTGTATAATTCAGACAATTTTCTTATTAAATGTATATGCTAATCAAAGATTGAAGTGTATTTTCTAATACTAATATTAGATCTTGATTTTCTTTATCGGATTTGGTTACAAATTTAGGTTTTGGAATTTGGAGTTGAAACGCCACACTGAGAAAATGGTGTTATGTTTGCAGAAACTTAATGCTATATTTGCACCAACGAAATTTTACTGTATTGACCAAATTAATGAAGCTAATAATGCTTTTATTTTAATACCTTTTTATGCGATACGTATTTTAAATCGACCATTGAAAGACAACGGATTTGATATGTTAATTCATAAAAACGATTAACAATATTGAGTAAATTATATATGATCTTTAAAAAAAATTGAGTTCTTTCCATTTTGAATTTTAGTTTGGGATGGGTGTTTAGGGGAGTACTGGACATCTAAATCTAATTAATCGCCCAATATGAATGATTGAAATGAGTACATAGTTCCAAGTCCCATTCCTACATAAAACTTATCTCAAACCATTCATTTCGGTAAAAATCCAAACATATTAACGCAGTTCGACCAAACATAGCATATGCAAACTTATTTATTTATTATTTATTAATTATCAAATTTATATGCACTCATCATCTTGATGACATTTATATTCCTAATCTCAAGATTATTTTCTGTAACTTAATTGGAAACTTTGCCTTCGATGCTCCCAAGATTAAACCTAACTAGGCATTAGGTTGGACATCGACTAAAAATTTAACCAATTCGTTCTCGATCAAACTAGTTACTAAACAGTGAGCTTGAGTACGAGCTCAGCTTAATTCAAATTCAATTCTGACCGAGCTGCTCGACTCATTTATAGTCCTAATCTAAACTTCCAAAACTCCAAAGGAGATCTAACCCGATTCTCAGTTGTTCCACATTATGCTTTACCGCTGCGCGCCCATGTCGGTGGGCTGGGAACCTATTATCTTCCCTTGCCTTGTGACTGTCTAATTAGAGAGTTGGTCACAAGAACGTGTCACAATTAAACCTGGACCACAACATAGCTTGTGAACACCAAAGAATCTTGTTCTTTTTCCATACATGGCCAAAATTGAATTTAGGGCATGTGGAATATGTGGGGAAGAATGTCCACCCACTCAGGACCACACCTACCATTTTCCCAATCAATAACCACTCAAAACTTTTATTCTTTCACTATACCATATAGCCCCAAAATCAGAATAAGGTTCAAAATTAAATCTTCATTCTACAAGCAACATCTAGAAAAAACTAAACACAATCTCTGTGTTAAAATGGCAGCAGAGACCATTGGGATGTGCCTGTTAAGGGGAATGGATTGTCTCTGGTTTTACCATACTATTCTCTTCTCAAAAAACACTTTATATCTTTTCCCAGAAACTCCTAAATTATCCTTGCCCACCTCAGAATCACCAAACTATTCATCAAAAGGTTGCTCCCAAATTTCAGTAGAATCAGAGCATGATTTTTCACCGGTAGCTTCTATAACAACTGGCTCACAGGTAAGCAGACTATGCTTAATTATTAGGCATAATAAAATTCATGTTACCATTTAGCTTAATTACACCCCAACAAAAAAAAAAAAAAAAAAAACCTCCCCCAGCTATTTTACACCTTTCTGAAGTATTATTACAAATGCCCCCTTGGAGTAAGCAATTATTTTATTTGGCTTAATTGCACCCCAAAAAAATATATATTATAGTAAACGTAATTTTGAATGATAACTATTATTTTTGTTGGTAATTGAGCTAAATCTTGAGGTTAGTGTTTGCGAACTCCAATAATAATAATAATGGTAATTTTGAGATTAGAAGCTGAGATTCATTTTATTCCCAAAATATGCACACACTCCCTAAATATGATTGAAATAAAAAAAAAGAAGAGAAAAAACTATTGTAAAATTTATTCTCCTTGCTGATCAATTATGTTGGTGATTGTGATTTTGACAAATAATTCAGGATGAGACAAGCAGCCAAGAAAGTGATCATTATAAGAAATACACTAAACATGAAAACAGAGCAACCAGGTTAAATCTTGTCTCCAGCAAAACAAGGTATCATCATTCATCATCACCATTAACATCAGCTCGAAGAAAATCCGGGCACGGCCATTATTCGGCGATGAGATTGCAGAAAACCAGGAGCTGCAAGAGCTTAGGAGAGCTTGAGCTTGAAGAAGTAAAGGGATTTATGGATTTGGGATTCAATTTCAAGAAAGAGAAACTGAGCAAACACTTGATGAGATTAATCCCGGGATTACAGAGGATTGATAATACCGATAACGATGAGGATGAAGAGAAAAAGGGAGTAATGAGGCCATATTTATCTGAGGCGTGGTTTGTAAATAGGCCTGATAATTATTCACCATTGATGAATTTGAGAGTAGCAAGAGTTTCAAGTAATGAGGATATGAAGAAACATTTGAAGAGTTGGGCTCGCACAGTTGCATTAGCCATTCAGCAAGATTCTTGATAATAGTTTGGGATAGTTAAACCAAAAACAAAAAAAAAAAGAAAAGGCCTCATTATTTTTTGTCATAGTTATAATTACCCCAGATTTGAGGGTTTTTTCTAAAAAAATTAAAAGTCGGCGTCATTTTGTTTAAATACCCCAAATTTGAATGTGAGTTTTAATTATCTTTTCATGATAATCTGAGTTTTACATTGAAGGGTTAAAATTAGAAAACAACTGGAGGTTTAGGCTAATTATAAGAAAACCCATCTGTAGTATATAAATACAAATCTCTTTGATTAAATAAATATATACATTAAAGAGTAGGATAACTGTGTCATTGAGAGTGTCATAGCAATGTGCAACATTTTGACGTGACTTCTATATGTGGAGTACTATCATATTGAGAGATAGTAAATACATCATATTACGTTTTTAAATAACTATAATTGTACTGCATATTCATCACACAATGAGAATGGGCTGCATCATTCATTGTTTATGGGTGCATTACAGTGGAATTTGATCTAGTGAAAGCGACAGGAAGTTGATACCTATTAAGCTAAGCTCATGTGATATTTGGTATACACCCTCCTTAAGTATTTAAATGGATCAAGATTAAATTAAGGGTTCATTGCATGAAAAAAAAATGACCTTTTGGATTTTTACAAACAAAATTCCAACTTTTATAATTGTATTAAAAGCAAAAAAATAAAAAATAAAAAATGATGTAATTCCAGCTCACGCCGTTTTTCGTTAAGAAATTGTCGGCGTGTCCGTCAATACATTTTTGACATGGCATAAAAACAACTATTTTTCTAAATCCAACCAAACGACGTCATGTTTTTTCAAGCGATTAACCCTAAATTATAAATATTGAAATCAACTTTTGTGATTTAATCCAAAAATAATACCCGTGCGTTGCATTGAAGAATGATTCGAAGGTGTAGTATATCAATCTTTTGAATATTATTCTTATGTTAAATGAGGCAAAAGTTATTAATTCTTCTTGAAAAATTAAATATTATATAGAAAATGCTTAATAAAAATATTATTAATCGGAAAATCATAGTTTGCAAATTATGAAATACAACACAACATTCGTAGTTTTTTTCTACATTTGTTATCATCATCGTAAATTGGAATTTTTTTAACCCTTTCGGTTGGTCACTCTTGATATTGCAATATAAAGTTGACCATGATTGAGATAGAGATTGACCTTGTCTTTTATTAATTGTCATTGCATATGACACAATAACTAAAAATTATCGTCACTGAAACTTAAAAGACAACATGGGATCCGATGGTTTTACGGTCATTCGTGGGATGATTACTAATTCACACGTGTTGCTTCCTTGTAAAATTATTACCTCCAAAACATGATCACCCCATTTCGTAACAACTAATCTAGTTGTATTGCACAAATCAAGTGAATGATTAATATTTATAACAACATGACTGGAGTACCAACTTTCAATCGTAACTCATGATTCGACAACTCATAACACTTAATTGTGTTTAAAAACTCAAGTGAGTGGACATTTTTGCAAAATGCCAATATTTGGATTATATTTGCACGCACTATCCGAGCTCAAATATAGCTTGCACCTATATATTCATTGATTAAATTGACTACATCAAATTTTGTGCAAGAATAGCTCCGCCCTTCAAATAAATAGAACATTCGGCACTTATTCCAAATTGTGGATATGTGCTAGTCACAATTGTGTGATAGGATCACCATCATCTAACAATAATAGATCTTTTGGGATAATCGATTTCAACGATGTCAACATTGGTCCCATCCCCAATGCTTTCTATCCACTATGAAAGCTCTTTCAATTCAACTGAATCGGGATCTGAGTTATGTAGATCTAGCCATGGATTCGAAGAAGATGCTAACATGATCCTAGGAGATCTGCAAAAAAAAAAAAAAAAAAAAAGGAAGTCAGATAAAAACTTACACAGATAAAAAAATGAAAATTCGAATTCAAAAAAACTGAGAAATTAAACATCGAGAATTCAAAACTCAAGGATCAAAGAGAATTACTCGTATGGAGCTTAACTCTCAATTATAATAAATCCGCTAACCACGACCGATTCTAACAATAATATTCAAATATTGATAATTACAGATCTAATAAAAAAGCAAAAAATGTGCAGATTAAATTCGAAGAGAGGATTATAGAGAGAGGAAGGAGGAGGCAGCCTGTAGGGGAAAATAGGATTAGGGTTGTTCCATATCAGGGGAGCGTCTTGCAGCTGTAGTGGGTAAGTAAAAATGGAGTCTTTTCGGAGAGCGGCGAGAATGGGTCCACGGCAGTGGCCCTCGAGAAGCAGCGGCGGCGGGGGAGGGCCGCATCTTACCGACAACATACCATCAGAAACTGTCATATCCGCATCTTTCATCGTAGTTAAGCCCTTTTTCGCCGCCTCCTTCTACTCTTGTTTTTTACATTAATTAATAACATTCAAGCTAAAATTACGAATTAAGGTGATTTGCGAAAGGAAGAAGCGCAATTAGGGTAATTTGGATGTCGAATTGGATGCAATAGAGATTTCAAATCAATCTCCACAGAATAGGTAATCAGACTAACCCAACAACGAAACTACAAATCATAGATTTGTGATTACATGAAAAACACATTCCAACCCGCATTATAGGAAAAGCAAAACTAAAATAAATAAATAAATTATGAACAACACTAATAAAGAAGTAAAAATAATTCTAAAAAATAGATCTAAGCAGATATAAGAATATAAACAAAATGATCCCAGTCGAGAATTTGGAAGCAACAACGTTTTATAATTCTTAATACCAAGGCATATTGATCGATAAATCAATCAATTATCAGAGTTTTATGGACAAAAAAATAATAATTAAAATACCAAAAAGATTAGATCTAGGAAAGATTCATCAGACTAAGATGAAACTTGAGAAAAGAAATGGATAAAGATGAAGCAAGGCGGACAAAGAATGAAAGAAAAAATAGTGAGACGGGGGAAGCGATGTGAGGGCGAGAAACCCTAAATTTTTAGAAAATCAAATTAATGAAAAAAAGTACTATTTTATACCCTAGACAAATATACATAAGAGGAAGAGTTTTATATAAATTGATGTGAGAATGCCACTTCAGACTTTCAAAGAATAACCAAATGACACATGTCATTGAAGGATTGTGAAGTTGGCACCTAAGCAAGGTGTCAACAGAATTAGTAAATAGGGTAGATATATACTAGTTCGAATACCCGCGTTTTACGCGGGCATATCAAAAAAAGGCATACAACTATAAAATTGGCAAGAAATTATTAATTTTAAAAAGTAAATTATTAATACAACAACAAAAAATATTTGATATAAATATAAGATGTGTAAAATATAAAAATTATCTTTGTTGCATCATTTCCTCTTCTCATAACCAGCGTCTCTTCTGTTACCAATTTCGTCTGCACCAATCTCAAAGGCTTCCTTTAAATACTCTTCATTCAAATCAAGCTTTATAAACACTGCAAGTATTTATTCAAAGAACGCAACTGGATCCTAAAATAAAAAAATAAACATTCATAACAAACAACTTATATGTATTTACTAAACGAAAACTTAAATCAAACTTTATTGCTTGGGTCGACCGCAATTAGGAATTGGTTAGCTTCTTTTTTCAAAAACATGAAAACTTTATTACCGTTCTCTTTTTCTTCCAGTATCACTTGATTTCATTTTGATGAATTCAATTTTCGCATCTAGTATAGTGCCCGTGTGTGTAACAAATATTTTTTTAGGAATATTTTCTAAATATAATTTAAATGTAATCTTTTTTTTAAAAAAAAATCCCTCATTATTAACTTTACTATCTAAAAAACTTTTTTACACACGACTACAAAAAAAATTATAAAAGTTTACTCATCATCTTAAATTGCAATGACAAATTAACAACCCATTCGGTGATTGATAGTTTTTTTTAAGGAAGGGGCGAATCGACGAAAGAAGAGTCATCGCAATATGGATAATAACTTATAGAACCATCGCAATATTTAACAGCAGAAAAAACAACCACCAGCAGTTAAGAAAGCATGAACCTCAATGTAAAAAAAAAACACTACTACTATTATAATTATTTGAATCACTATATATATGCAGCAACCCTCAAAAAACCCAGCAACTTCTTTTGTTTATTCTTATATTCTACAAACTAAATTGGAATTTCATAATACTGTTCAAGTCAATCAATAACTATTGCAGTACCTTCATTTGTTCAAGTCAATCAATAACTATTGCAATACCTTCATTCATTCACAGGCACTAAAAAAATACTGGAAATATGCTAATAATATAGAACTAAGTTTTGCTGCTATTACATTTGAATTGCATCGGCAGAGACAATAGATGGCTAAAGAGATCTTGCTGTGATAATTTAACTAACAGCATAGAAAAAACACAAAATATACATGAAAACAGATTACATGAATTATGTAGCATATTTATATGGTTGAAGCCTTAGGACGGCAAATGCTATCAGAAATATCATAGCACTGAGAATATTAAGTCCTGCTGCAACTAAATATATGTAAAGGTTGACATCTTATACCTCTGCTAAGATAACTGAACCTACTGCCAAACAGTGGAAATATAAAACACATTTGCAATAAACCAAGCACAATACTGTAAAAAAAGCAGATTTCGGATAAGAAAATTTAATTATCCCGCCATAGTAATAATATGTATCAACTTGACATAGCCAGTTTTCACAAAAAATAGAACAAAAACCAACACCTAATAATAGTCGCAACTGCTGAAAATAATTTTAAAATGAAACAAAGTACTGTTATCCTGTAATTCTCCGGTAATGTTTAAAAATTCTTTAGATCAGAAATAAGTTGCATATCCATCAAAAGGAGACACAACAGGGACCATGAACACAATAAAAATAAAAATAAAAAATAATTATACACTCCTTAAAAATGATAAAATAAAATAAAGAAAGGGATTGGATATGGGAGAACCGGCAGAGTGCCCGTCTCTCAACTCACTTATAGAGAAAAGCATCATGGCTTCGTTTTCTCCCCGCAAAGCTGATTGGTTGGATTCGACATGAAGTTTTAGACACTGTCGAGTGGCTTCGTTCGATCCTGCATTGCTAGATCCTAGGACACATCGGCCAGCGACTTAAGGTTGCACTTGATCAAAGCCTCGACAAAGTAACATGTTTCGTCCTTGGTGTTACCTTCTGGAAGATCCACTACAAATGATTCGATCACCATTGTCCCCGCCCTCCCATCGATGATCTCGGGATGAACGGTGTGGAAGAGTAGTTCTGCAGAAAAAATAGAGAATTAAAGGCTATTCATAATTCATTCTTAAAAAGATTAAGAAAAACTCAAAAAATTAAAAAAAAAATAGAAATCTTTACAGACCCCAACAAAGATTTATATATATACTGTCTCTTATACACATCTAGATGTGTATAAGAGACAGGCCCACGAGAGAGCGGAAAGGATTGCCTCACCCCAGTTGCTTCTCCAATTTGGATGAATGTCTTAATTTGCACACTGAACTTTAAAGAGCGTATTTCTTCCACTCTCAGCCTCAAATTTGGTATTTGTTTTTTATTTATCATTTTCAAATAATTTCCTTCCTCGCCTTTTGTTTTCATGAATCTAACAATTAGAATTGGGGTAAAATATAAACTTGGGTTGAAGACTGATTTTTTTTTTCTTATGATCTTTTGTTTCATATAATTTAATTGCTAAAACACTTTTTGAGCTGGATTGTCCAAAGGGTTTATCTTACGCATACATTTTTTTTATAAACCTAGAGAGAGACTTTGGCCCCCAAAAAACCATCACAACTAAAAAGCCTTTTTTGCTCCGATCGACCGGTAACATTTGACTGGCGGTGACATCTTAGAATTTATTGTCTTCTTGATTTTATTTGATTGAACAGTAACATATCCAAGATCTATATCCTCACCCAATTCAATTCTGCATCCCTCAATAGTCACCTCTCGAGAGCATATGCAAGCAACATGGGTGGTTACAAAAATGAATTGTTTGTTGAGGTTCTTGCAGCTCAGCAAAGTCCGAAAAATCCAAATTGGTTCCAGGTACTTATTATTGTACCATCGATCAGTGTTTTTTTTTTTAATTTTCCAATGAAGCTTCATAAATGATTTGACGATGATCAAGGTTTATTATGAATTAACCATCTCCAGATTCCAGCAACAGCACGACGACGGGGCTGGAGCGACGACGAGAGAGTTACAGCTGGTCGAGATGAGTATTCTTTTTTAATTTTTAAAATCATTAGGCAGAAATTGATGTAATTGATTTAGAGCTATAGAAATTTGGGATTGATTTCGGATCTGTTTCTTCTCAAATTCGTGATTGTTTCTAGAACCCCTAAAAAACAGTTAGCTCATTTCGATCTTGACTTGACTTTGATGTTTTTAGACGTGCTTCCTCATAGCTATAGATTTGGGGAGGATTCAAATCCTTAGAAATACATTGATCTATTTGGTTGTGTAAGCAGTCACTCCATAAAGATTTCCAGCAATGTTTTGCCGATGTTATTGGTTAGCTTCTTTTTTCAAAACATGAAAACTTTATTACCGTTCTCTTTTCTTCCAGTATCACTTGATTTCATTTTGATGAATTCAATTTTCGCATCTAGTATAGTGCCCGTGTGTGTAACAAATATTTTTTTAGGAATATTTTTCTAAATATAATTTAAATGTAATCTTTTTTTTAAAAAAAAAATCCTCATTATTAACTTTACTATCTAAAAAACTTTTTTACACACGACTACAAAAAAAATTATAAAAGTTTACTCATCATCTTAAATTGCAATGACAAATTAACAACCCATTCGGTGATTGATAGTTTTTTTTAAGGAAGGGGCGAATCGACGAAAGAAGAGTCATCGCAATATGGATAATAACTTATAGAACCATCGCAATATTTAACAGCAGAAAAAACAACCACCAGCAGTAAGAAAGCATGAACCTCAATGTAAAAAAAAAACACTACTACTATTATAATTATTTGAATCACTTATATATATGCAGCAACCCTCAAAAACCCCAGCAACTTCTTTTGTTTATTCTTATATTCTACAAACTAAATTGGAATTTCATAATACTGTTCAAGTCAATCAATAACTATTGCAGTACCTTCATTTGTTCAAGTCAATCAATAACTATTGGCAATACCTTCATTCATTCACAGGCACTAAAAAAATACTGGAATATTGCTAATAATATAGAACTAAGTTTTGCTGCTATTACATTTGAATTGCATCGGCAGAGACAATAGATGGCTAAAGAGATCTTGCTGTGATAATTTAAACTAACAGCATAGAAAAACACAAAATATACATGAAAACAGATTACATGAATTATGTAGCATATTTTATATGGTTGAAGCCTTAGGACGGCAAATGCTATCAGAAATATCATAGCACTGAGAATATTAAGTCCTGCTGCAACTAAATATATGTAAAGGTTGACATCTTATACCTCTGCTAAGATAACTGAACCTACTGCCAAACAGTGGAAATATAAAACACATTTGCAATAAACAAGCACAATACTGTAAAAAAAGCAGATTTCGGATAAGAAAATTTAATTATCCCGCCATAGTAATAATATGTATCAACTTGACATAGCCAGTTTTCACAAAAAATAGAACAAAAACCAACACCTAATAATAGTCGCAACTGCTGAAAATAATTTTAAATGAAACAAAGTACTGTTATCCTGTAATTCTCCGGTAATGTTTAAAAATTCTTTAGATCAGAAATAAGTTGCATATCCATCAAAAGGAGACACAACAGGGACCATGAACACAATAAAAATAAAATAAAAAATAATTATACACTCCTTAAAAATGATAAATAAAATAAAGAAAGGGATTGGATATGGGAGAACCGGCAGAGTGCCCGTCTCTCAACTCACTTATAGAGAAAAGCATCATGGCTTCGTTTTCTCCCCGCAAAGCTGATTGGTTGGATTCGACATGAAGTTTTAGACACTGTCGAGTGGCTTCGTTCGATCCTGCATTGCTAGATCCTAGGACACATCGGCCAGCGACTTAAGGTTGCACTTGATCAAAGCCTCGACAAAGTAACATGTTTCGTCCTTGGTGTTACCTTCTGGAGATCCACTACAAATGATTCGATCACCATTGTCCCGCCCTCCCATCGATGATCTCGGGATGAACGTGTGGGAAGAGTAGTTCTGCAGAAAAAATAGAGAATTAAAGGCTATTCATAATTCATTCTTAAAAAGATTAAGAAAAACTCAAAAAATTAAAAAAAAATAGAAATCTTTACAGACCCCAACAAAGATTTATATATATATATATATATATATATATATATATATATATATATATATATATATATATATATATAT
>BMAC01000180.1:1016900-1028330 GCA_014905375.1 Phtheirospermum japonicum
AATCATAGTCGACGATAACATCACTGCTACCGTCGCTATTGCAGAACCGTACATGAGATTTTCACCTCATACGGCTCCTCGTAGGTCACAAATAAATCTAAGGGCCTTTCAAGATTATTTATCTTAATATGTTTGTAGGATCGATAGAGAGCCAAACTCTTATCTTCTCATCCTAAGGCCTAGAATTAGACCAATGGAATTCTGTCTGCAATATTAAATTATATACTAATAAATACTTATTAGTCACCAACAATGCGACACGGGTTGAGACTATGATATCTTTTGAATATCTCAAAGTATGTAACTAATAATTAATAACGAATTTATCCTAAATATTAATATATAAAATAATTTAATAATAATTATTATTAGTAAAATAGATATTAGACACGGGTTTCGAATGTGACGCCTTTTGAATTTTTGCACGTATGTAACTAAGACTTAATGAATTTAATTTAAACATTAAATACAAAAACATTTAATATTTATAATAATTAATAAATATATTAGACATGTACTACGGGTTGGGAATAATTATTCTAAATTTAAAATTCAGTAATTATCACAAATATGTTTTATATTTATCTTTTGATAAGTTCCGTGTAATACACGGATGTTAAACAAGTATATATTAATTCATAATCCTCTTAATTTATGTGTTTTTTTCGTATGTATCGCTTGGATAATAAAAAACATTGGCGCTTCATTTGCTTATGTGTCATCCGAGCCTAATATATACCTAATTTAATATTTTCCTTTTACTATATCTTTCCTAATTTAATATTTTCTTTTTATTGTATTTAGCTTAACTTAATAATTTTCTTTTATTATGTTTTGTTTAATTCAATAATTTTCTTTTATACTCCTAATATAAAAATATAAATAAGTCATATATAATTAGTAGAAAACAATTTAGATATATTATTTTAATTAAAAGACAAATTACATTTTTAATTACAAAAAAAAAAGACTTATATATGAAAATAACTAATAAATTGAATTTATAATAAAAGTTGAAAAATTTTAATTTTGAAATTTTAAGTATTCTGTATAGGTAAATTATGATATATTTGCAATAATTGGAGTATGTAACAAAATATTAGTAATGAATTCAATCTAAATATAAGAAAATAAAATTATATAATAATTAATTAATATTTATTAGACAATGACACAATGCGAGTAGGACTGAAAGTATGACACATATTGAATTTTTCAGAATATGTAACTATAATTACTAAAAAAATTAATTTAAATAAAAAAATATAAAATGACTTAATAATAATTAATTAATATAGATTAAAGACGGGTTGAAAATGTGACATCTTTTGAATTTTTATAAATATGCAGATATAATTATTAATGAATTTAATTTGAATATTAAAATATAATATTAATCAATAATTATCATAATTAAGAGCACGGGTTGAGATACACATCCTTTTGATTTTTATTTTAAATTTAAAATTTTACAATTCTCACAAATATTTTTTATAAATCCCGTATAATACACGAGTGTCAAACTAGTGTGTGTGTATATATATATATATACCATTATTAAATATGTTATAAATAAATAAAATAAATGAAGTTATGAAAAACCTGATTATAAAATCTCCTAAAATTCAATTCAAAAAAGTTCATATGAATAAATATGAGTTCATCAACCACAATACAACATAAAAAAAATATAATTAAATTAAATACAATAAAGAGAAATCAAATAAAATAGTTCAAGTCTAATATCATCACTCCAAGTCCAAAGACTTCAAAATGAAATAAAATTAACCATCATAATCTGTATTTATTCGTAATCCAAATAAAAAAAAAATAAGACCTCGTCAGCTTTTATTTAATACAAAAATAAGAGAGCAAAAAAAAAAAGACATTGAACCGGTCATAGGTTCAACGATTTAACTGGTTCATAACCGGTTTGGACGGTTTTCTACCGGTTTGTGAGTCCACCAATTTTAACATGAAAGTCGGATTGATGTGATGACCGATTTTCGGTTGAACCGGTCGAACCAGTCCAATTTTCAGAATCATACTTATTGGGACATAAAGAGTATTGGAAAAATTACAAGACTTTGTAAATGATAGTTTACTATGGTATGGGTGATACATTTTACATTTCTTTTAATTTTGGTTCTAGAAAAGGTTATATTCATAAATAAGAAATATACATATTTAATTAATAAAATTTTAATCAATTCTTCCATCTCTGTGCTTCTAATTATCTTACTACCATAAAGTTGTTTATTATTTAAAAGTTATAATAAAATGGTAAAAAATATTATAAAACAACAATTGATTTTTACAAAATTGAGTATTGAATGACGTGTTAAATTTATGTCCTAAAATTCTCTCACTCTCAAAATATGTCATATTAAAAAAAAAAAATTGTGTTTGATGTACACAAACTTCATTAGCATAATAACAAACAATTCCATCGAAACAATAATACCCTCTTCATCCAAATTTTATAGTTCAGTTCAACATTTCAGATTAGGACAAATATTGGAATTTACGAATTTACAAATTATTTTCTTATTCGATGAAATGTGTTAGTTAGTGAATGTATATTAAATAGAGATATTAAAACAAAAGAATGAATAATATGCAAATAATACAAAAAAATGGATTGTAAACATCCATGAAAGTCACCCATATATATTAACGCAAAATCCTATTAATTTATGTGTCTGATTTGTATGCTTTGTTTGACAAATAAAAAATTCAGGTGCTTCGTTTGCTTATGTGTCATACGAGTTTAATATTTACCGAATTTAATACTTTTTTTTATTGTATCCTACCTAATTTAGTTCTTTTATTATATTTTTCTTTATTCAATACTTTCCTTTGATTATCCTAATATAAAAACATAAATATGTCATATATAATTTTAAATAAGATCTAAAATTAGTTATTTTAATTAAAAGAAAAACTACATATGAAGTTATTTTAATTAAAAAAAACTTTACTATGAAATAATTAAATAAATTTTATTGATAATAGACTGAAAATAATTTTATAAAAAAAACTTTACTATGAAAATAACTAAATAAGTTTTATTGATAATAGAATTTAAAATCTATATAGGTAAAATATGAGTTATTTACAATAATATAAGCATGTAACTAAATATTAGTAATGTATTCAATCTAAACATAAAAAATATTAAATTATATACTAATAATTAATAAACATTGATTAGAGACCAGCACAATGCGATACGAGTTAAGAGTATGACATTTTTGAATATCTCAAAGTATGTAACTAATAATTATTAACGAATTTATTCTAAACATTGATATATGTAACTAAGATTATTAATGAATTTAATTTAAACATCAAATACAAAATTATCTAATATATATAATAATTAATAAATAGATTAGACATGCACAAGACACGGGTTGAGAATACATTATTTTAATTTTTTATTTTAGATTTAAAATTCGATAATTATCACAAATATTTTTTATATTTATATTTTGATAAGTCTCGTGTAATACACGAATGTTAAACAAGTATATATAAATGCAAAATTCTTCTCATTTATGTGTCTGTTTTGTATGCTTCGGTTGGATAATACAAATTTTAGTGATTCGTTTGCTTATGTGTCATACGAGTCTGATATACATCTATTTTTATTATTTATTTTTTTGTATATTGCCTAATTTAATATATTTTTTTTGTTATATTTAGCCTAACTTAATTATTTTCTTTTGATATATTTTGTCTAATTCAACAATTTTCTTTTATACTCCTAATATAAAAATATAAAATAAAATACACACGTATATATAAAAAAACATAAAAATTTAAGAAAAAATAATAAGAACTCTAAACAAAAGATCAAATAATAATAATTAATAATAAGAATTATTCTAATGAATTTGGTATTTTTAGTTGATACTGATTAGGCTCGGATAGAGTTATTAGAGAATAGGGTTATTAATAATTTGGATTTTAGGATGGGAATAAATAAATATCTCGCGCGTAATTAGAGGAGAATAGGGTTATTAATAATTTGGGATTTTAGGAGGAGAAGAATAATTTGTGAAAGATTTTAGAGGATAAAAATGAGATTTTTATATTTTTATAAAGAGCTGATGGAAAAAAGCTAGACTTTTTCGTGCTTATTAGGTCCAATAAGTCATCAGTAGCTGATTGGAGATTTTTACCAAACACTTTAAAAAGTTTATTGAATGAGAATAAGCTATCAGCTCCTCCAATAAATTTAAACAAGCAGGGCCTAAATATTTCTCATTTTCATTCGTTCATACTTTTTTATTATTTGAAAGTATTTTACCTGCATAAAAAAGGAATGAAAAATCTTATTTACTTTATTTTATTTATTAATATACTAAAATGTTAAAGGTAAAACAATAATAATAATAATAATAATAATAATAATAATAATAACAAACTTTATAATCTCAATTACATTTATTATATTTTCTTAATCTCGCCGTATTTTTTGTTGCATGTATATTTTATTGACAGAGGATTGGGTACAATAAATATACTGTAATTAGGATGTGTTGAATTTGAAAGTTAAAGGTTTGAGCATAAATGAGATGTTTGACTAGTTGAGTTTTTAATTAATTTGTTTGGTAAATAATGATATAAATGAGTTTTTTAATCTAGAAAGTTGATTTTCGAAAACTTGATACATGAGTTTTCTGATAAGAGATGATCGGAAGGAGCATTGTTGTTCTGAAGTTGCGAAAAATGACATGTTTATCATTAACTTATACTTAAAAATTATTTATAAGTAATTTACCGATTTGCACAAATTATTAATATATTCTTATTTGCACAAATTACTTATTTGAAACAAGTAATTATTAATAATATTTACTGATTTGCACAAATTAAGTTTTGATATATACTTATATTATCAAAAAAATAAAATGATCCACTGTGATGTGTGTGCAAGGTGTTGCGCTGATAAAAAAATTGTGTCAAATGTCATTGTTCATTTTACACAATCAATTAACAATTAACTATCAACTATTTATCAAATAACTCTATGAACAATTAATACAATCAGTCAATTACAGCACGTTAATTGATAAGAAGAGAGTATAATTTTTCTTTCTATTTTCTGTTGCTATTCTTCTTGTCACCCTTGCATTGAATAAGATTTCTACTTTAACTTTTTAGTACTTTTGGTATATCAAAGTGAATTAAATATATGCTTTTTAATCTTTATTGTGTAATTAATATTTTAAAAATCAAACATTTCTATAATTTATGACGCGCATACACACAAAGCAAGCTTACAATTAGGCGGACGGAGAGAGTTATACTCCATTCGTCAAGAAAATCACCTTATTACTCGTGTGTCATAAAAAGATATACTTCTTATGACATTTGGTATTTAGTTTTTTGGAGAATTCCCAACCATACCAGTAACAAATAAAATTATCCCAAATAATTCATACTATACTATTACTTCCCACTTACTCACAAGTAAACATATTCAGACGTTGATACCCTTAATCCCTGTCAAAAATATCCCCCTCACTCACGCCCGCCTTTCCATATTTCCTCCCGAGAAATCTGCAAACAAATTCCCACCCCTCGCAAAAAATCAAGAAGATACAACCAAATCGGAGTAATAGTACTTTTCAGCGTATCGGGAAAATCAAGAAGATTTTGAATTCGAAGAAAATTGAATCCGGCAAATTGGAGAATGTCAAATTTCTGGCTAGGGTTCCAATCGATTTGAAGATTTGCAGAGGGTGTGAGTTTCCCCGAAATTGCTGCTAGGAATTTGATACAATCCTGGAAGGAAATTACATAATTAAAGGGGTTATACGCTGATTCTCAAGAGATCTCTCCCCATTATGGAATTCCCCTTATATATAGAAGTGTAGTAGGCTTTTTAAATCTGTARTGTATKTAGCCGYAAAACYAACACACCACCTATTTCGTTCCAGCGACTAAAGATGACGAACTTACTCCCCCTCGGTGAGTTTTTTGTTTTCGTTTTTTTTTTCTTTTAACTGGTGAAGGCATTCAAACGGGAATGGAGTAGTKTGTAATTGATAACTTTCCTCCCCCTCCGAAATTTATAAACATGTTGTAATTTGTGTGAAATCTTGTGATAAAATGTAGAATATCTGGAAAAAAAAARCGTGTGGCCTTGTTCACATTTGTTGGTGTAGTAGTCTTAAACTGGAATGAGTTGGCGTCATCGATTGTAAAGGATGCAYTGTGGAATYAGTTGRTGAATAGGKTYTAATTGTCTTGRTTATTAGTATGTAATTATTAACTAGTCTYTATTTGATAGTTAGTATGGAYTTTATCTCGCGATAATACGYAATTTATATACCAAGTTTGTAATTTAAGCTCCGTCGTGTTTAATAGCAAATGAACTATAGTACCACAATCAATTTCTAATAYTAACCAGWCTGTAATTGATAACTAGTATGTAGTTGGTAATTTTGTAAATCGGTCTGTCTCGTAGTCCGAAATTCATATATGTTGTAGTATAGAATTATATGCGAAGTCCGGAATCTGTGTAATTTGTATATAGTATGTGATTTTGTACATCGCAAAGGGGATTGTAAAATCCATTTTACATGTAAAAGGGAATTATTTGACAAGAATTTTGTAATCTGTATATAGTAAAGGAGCGGGAATGTAAAAGCTACGGGCCTGTAATTTATGAAAAAAAAAATGATAACTGTTAATAGATACCTGTTGGCATTCAGTATAGAATTATGAGGATATAGTATAGAATTAACCTCGCAGTATGGAATCATATATTTTCAGTATATGGAATCATATATTCAATATGGAGTTATAAGTACATAGTATAGAATTATATGCCAACTTGGTAACATAAATCCCGTCGTGTTTATTAGCAAATGAGCAATAGTAAAAGTATTTAGTATGGMTTCATCCAAATTGTAGTATAGAATTGTATTCCAACTACGTAATATGATTTYCGTCGTGTGTATTGGTATTCTGATATATTGTGTAGTATAAATCAAGGAACATGTATATGAATGATCCTTGAATGCAAATTTATCCTTGAATACAATTCCTCCAAAGATTCGACTGGTCCCATGTTTCAGTTTTGATTGAAAATTTTGTAGTTGGCATCGTTGCTTGAAAATCTTAATTCTTTACTTGGCGAAATTTTTTTCTTGAAATCAACCCGGAAATCAAGAAAAAACTCCGTGAAACTAACCAGGAAATTGGAACTATAAATTTCTGGCAGTAGGGTTTTCAAAGGTGTACTTCATGTAGAAATTAAGGTTAACCACCGTTTTCTCGAAGCATCGTGGAAAATGGTGTAAACGGAAGAGCTCCTGTAAGTACTTATTGAATTAGGTTACTATTTGATTCCGATTTCATATGTTGATGTATCGATCTAAAATTGGAATTGCATAGTTTAGAACTACAAATTGGTTTAATATGGATTTTGTGGATTTCTGTGTTATGATTTCCACTGATTTTAACTAGAATGTGGGATTATTATATAATTTGATGGTAGTTTGGAAGTTCATGGAATTGGTATTATCTGGGCAGTTTGCATTAACATAGTACAAGATACATTATAMATTACATTTGTGAAAATTAACATATTACATATTTTGTACTACATATGCTGYAAATCTGATTTATCTGTATTGTATGGATATATCGTAATATTCTCTTGAAACATGTGTGGGATCAACTTCTCTCGTAGTATGTAATTATTTAGTATTTTTTGGTTTTTTAGCTAACATATCTGTAAGCTAAAATATTGMTGTGATCAAGTGCAATTGTAGTTTTCTGTAATTATTTTTTTGGATATATGGGTTAGGATGGAATTTGTGATTGAATAGGTAGAATACTACTTGATTTGAAGAATTTTGCTAATTAATATATTTTACTGTTAATATTAGTTAGTATTGTGAATTATTAGGATTAAATTTCATTCCCTCTTATTATCTCACAGTCATGATTATTAATGATTACATTTATTTCCCTCTTTTTATCTCTGGCATATGGAGTTTAACATTTATTTCTGAAGTTTGAATAGACAMAGTAGATGCTAAATGAAATAGTAGGCAGTTTATATATTATGTACTAGGTAGTATGAACTTGTACTGGGTGGTAGTATATGTGTACTAGCTAGTAWAAATTTTGTACTGAGTAGTTTGAATTATGGACTAATTAATAATAGTTTTGTACTTAYCAATTGACATTGAGCACTAGGTAATATTAATTCTAGACTGAGTAGTAATACTGGAAAAATATTATGTACTACAAACGGGTGTTATTATCTAATTCATAATATAGAAACTCCATACTACCACTTTTTTCACCATTGTGAAGATATTCACATCTTTTTGTTTATGAAAAATAAGAATAGAAGGAGATCTCAAAAGCCGACATTYWTGCAGTAGCATCYGGAGTCTTGGCTTCGCAGTCCAGAGGCATGACATTCACTTATGTATAACAGGGGTGCTTGTACCACAACATGGGGATATGTAAGTTTTTTCTAAAAAAAAAATAAATAAATAAAATAAATAAATAAATTACTGCTCCTTCGAAAATATTATGCAATTACAATAAAAACGAATGTGGAGTTTTCTAAGAAACGGGGTATTGTGTATTCAATTTCTAACTAGTTTTTTTTCGTGTGTGTGAAAAAAATTATTGTAGGGATGATTGTGCAGTTTTTGTATGTTACTTCATGAAGCCGTTGGTGCAAAATGAAGATTTGAAGAAATCGCTTAGTGAAGACGCAGCGAGAGAATTCAAGATTGAAATAATTGAATCGATTATGATGACCAAGTGAAAGTTGTAGTAATGATTGTAGAATAAACAGTGGTGTTTATATTTATTTAATTTCGAAACTAGTATTTTATTGTAAAATGTTTTGATTCACATTGAAGTAAGACCGAGTTTGTCTAGTTTGATTTTGTGTCAGGATATTAAATAAATATTACTTATTTTGGTACAACACTTGTAGTGTCTCGTACTGGTTGATTAATAAAAGTCCTTATCGAATAAAATTGTAAACAGAAATTCAACAAGCATGTTGGACAAGTTTTTTTTTTTTTAGTGTAGTATGGAATATTCGTACTACCCATGACAAAATAATGTGCCAGATTTGAAAAGTAAATTGCATACTACCCTGTTGTATACATTACTTCTGGTTTATAAGTAAAAAAACTGCATACTGCATTGTTTCAAATAATTATGAACAGTTTAAAAAAAGAAAATTGGTACCAATTAAATTATGTTATGTTGATATTTCATGCTACCCATACCATATTATTTTCAACACCAGGGCTAGTTTAGATTTTTTTTTGCATACTATCTCTGAAAACAAGTAAAATTGTACAAATTAGATTCTGTAATTTTGACACTAGTGAACCACAAAATTAAACTCAATTATCATTTTATAAAATTGCATGCTCACCTATTTCCTAAAATTTCGGAATTGAAAATATAATAGTACCAAAGAAATTTTGCATACGATAAGATATAATTCTAGATATAATTTAGCGTGAAAATAAATAATATTGGTTTCAAACGAATACGCCCATATCACAATCGGAACAAGAAATTATATTTTCCACCCCCCACCCCACCCCCCTTTCCCCCCTCTAAATTATCAACCAAAGGCAATTACAATACATAATCTGCCATTGTACAATTTTATTTTTAGAGAAAAGAGAGTAATTAAAAGAAGGATGGTATGCTGTTGGTTAAAATCTTGATTCTTTTGTGAGTTCAATGTTAGGGGAATGTAATCAAGCTTAATTGTGTAATTACATTAATAATAAAATTATTTTTAGATTAATCAAGCAACTCGGGTTATGAGTATCATTATTAATAATAAATTGCATTTGTGAATGATTAATCCAGATTTGGGTTATCAGAACCAAGCACCTCAGCCAGTTGCTTCACGACCAACCTAGGCATGGCAATGGGTCGTGTCGGGTTGGGTACTAGAGGACCGAGACCCGGACCCACCCCATCCACCCCACGGGACGGGTCAGGTCACCCCATCATGGGTCACGGGGCGGGGTGGGTCGACACGTTGTATTTATTTTTTATTATTTTTATTAAATTTAAAATTAATTTAATATATAATAACATATATATTATTATAAAAATTAAATATAATATGAAAAATTAATTAAAAACAATACTAAAAGTACAAAATCTTAATAATTCATACAAAATAGATATTTAAAATAAATATAAATATATTTAAATATAAAAAAAAATATATGGCGGGTCGGGCCGGGGCGGGTACCCACGGGGCGGGGTGCCCCAAATGTCACGGGTCGGGTCGGGATCGCCATCCCTAGACCAGCCCACGAGAGAGCGGAAAGGATTGCCTCACCCCAGTTGCTTCTCCAATTTGGATGAATGTCTTAATTTGCACACTGAACTTTAAAGAGCGTATTTCTTCCACTCTCAGCCTCAAATTTGGTATTTGTTTTTTATTTATCATTTTCAAATAATTTCCTTCCTCGCCTTTTGTTTTCATGAATCTAACAATTAGAATTGGGGTAAAATATAAACTTGGGTTGAAGACTGATTTTTTTTTTCTTATGATCTTTTGTTTCATATAATTTAATTGCTAAAACACTTTTTGAGCTGGATTGTCCAAAGGGTTTATCTTACGCATACATTTTTTTTATAAACCTAGAGAGAGACTTTGGCCCCCAAAAAACCATCACAACTAAAAAGCCTTTTTTGCTCCGATCGACCGGTAACATTTGACTGGCGGTGACATCTTAGAATTTATTGTCTTCTTGATTTTATTTGATTGAACAGTAACATATCCAAGATCTATATCCTCACCCAATTCAATTCTGCATCCCTCAATAGTCACCTCTCGAGAGCATATGCAAGCAACATGGGTGGTTACAAAAATGAATTGTTTGTTGAGGTTCTTGCAGCTCAGCAAAGTCCGAAAAATCCAAATTGGTTCCAGGTACTTATTATTGTACCATCGATCAGTGTTTTTTTTTTTAATTTTCCAATGAAGCTTCATAAATGATTTGACGATGATCAAGGTTTATTATGAATTAACCATCTCCAGATTCCAGCAACAGCACGACGACGGGGCTGGAGCGACGACGAGAGAGTTACAGCTGGTCGAGATGAGTATTCTTTTTTAATTTTTAAAATCATTAGGCAGAAATTGATGTAATTGATTTAGAGCTATAGAAATTTGGGATTGATTTCGGATCTGTTTCTTCTCAAATTCGTGATTGTTTCTAGAACCCCTAAAAAACAGTTAGCTCATTTCGATCTTGACTTGACTTTGATGTTTTTAGACGTGCTTCCTCATAGCTATAGATTTGGGGAGGATTCAAATCCTTAGAAATACATTGATCTATTTGGTTGTGTAAGCAGTCACTCCATAAAGATTTCCAGCAATGTTTTGCCGATGTT
>BMAC01000180.1:1032860-1045721 GCA_014905375.1 Phtheirospermum japonicum
ATAAAATATAAAAGACAAAATTATACTTGCGTAATTAGGTGTGATTAAATAATCAAATTTGAATTCAGTAATTATGCCAAGATTACGAGTATATTTTTGCACAGTTTGGTAATATTAAATAATATGATGAGAATCGAGTATAATCATGTAAGAGTTTGGTATTTTGAGTCAGAAATTTATGATTTAATTATAATCAGTTAAGGAAAATAATTATTTGCCAAAAACACCTTTTGTTAATTGGAGCATGATACTTGCAAGTGAAAATTAACATACTAAGGTGATAATTGAAAAAAGAGTAAAAAGAAAAAGAAGATTTCCCTCTACTATAAGAAGGAAAAAAAGAGCAAATAAATAATTATATATGACTCGTAATTTTTTTCACTAACAAAAAAATATAATTTCTCATTTTTGGTAAAGTATTAGGTATATCAGGAGGTGCACGTTGTACCATACATACAGGTGAAAAAATATGTTCAATATGATATGTGTTGCATTTTAATCAAAATTTTTTTTATATTTATTTTGAAAAATTTTCATCTGTATTATGACATGTATAAAAATATTCATATCTGATAAATGTTATCGTGATAAATTCCATCTCCATAAATATCAATATTCATTTTCATAATTATTTTACATTGTACCTTACACAAGGGTGATAAATATGTTCATCTCTAACTAAATTTTCATCTTATCGTGATAAAACTCAATCTCCATAAATACCAATTTTCATTTTCATAATTGTTTATAGTTTAATATCTTCAATATGATAAATACTCATTTTAATTTGATAAATGTACAAATTGTCATAATATAAATGAATACATAACAAGAAACGCTCAATCTAAAATTATACAATTTCATTGTATTAAATATTTATTTTTGGGTGTACCTAATAATGACCCTTTTTTTCCTAGATATTTTTCTCCCATTCCTTTTCTCTTCTTATCTCACTCTTCTTCACTATCATTAACTTATTACACATAAACAAACATCTACCTTGTGGCTCCAAATAATTTCATATCAAATCACTTGACATAATATATACATTATATCCAATAAATACATTATCAAAATGTGTACATCTCCCCAAATTTTTAGCATTAAGGAAACCAAAAAAATAAAAAAAGGAAAGGATATCCGATATTTACTATTCCCTAAAGTATTTTTATAGAAATAAAATAAGAAAATACAAAACCAAGAAACAAGGTGCAACAATACAAGAAAAGTGCTGTTGGAACTGGAAAAACCTCTTCGCGGGTTCTAAATCTATGGTGATTATTAAATTGTGACAGCTGAGACCAAAATAATATGACCGTTAGATTACCACGTGGCGCGCTCACTTGTCTTCTCCTATCCCCTCTGTTCACACTTTCAGTTCTCCTTCTCTCTCTCCACCTTCTTTTCTTTCTTTTAAACTTCCCTGTTTTTTTCCCCTTAATCTTTCCTCTCATCTGTCTTTTCCCTTTCCCAAAGAGAAACAACTAAACACGCCCTTCTTCTCCGATGGGTCGTCGTCCCAATTCCAAAATCTAATCATGACGTCACTTTCCGACGAATTCTCATTCAGCTTCATCCTCACTGCGCATCTTGTTTTGGTTTCCTTTCTCTCCGGTGATGTCTTAGCGGATACAGAATTCGATCTCGGTCCATCGGGACTCGCCAGCATGAAGCTCCTCGGCCAAGCCTACGTGACCAACAACGGGAGCGTGAGCTTCACGCGCGACCTCGCCGTCCCCTACTCCGGCGTCGGGAAATTCATATACTCGAAGCCCGTAGAACTCCGGCGGGCCGGGGAGCAACATCCGGTGAGCTTCTCCACATTCTTCTCGTTCTCGATCGCCAACCTGAACCCATCCTCCATCGGCGGCGGGCTAGCCTTCGTCATCTCTCCTGACGGCGATTACGTCGGAGACGACGGCGGTTATCTGGGCGTCACGGGCGCTAACGACGGCCCCCGAAACGGCGTCGTTGCGGTGGAGTTCGACACCCTGATGGACGTCGGGTTCGGGGATATCAACGGGAATCACGTCGGTTTGGATTTGAACACAATGGTTTCGGATCCGGCCGGCGATTTGGGAAAAATCGACGTCAATTTGAGAAGCGGTGACTCGGTCAACTCGTGGGTCGACTACACTGGGTCGACCCAGTCAATGAAAGTTTACGTTTCGTATTCCAATTTGAAGCCCCAAGACCCAATTATATCCGCCAATGTTGATCTCAGCGAGTATTTAGTCAACGATTCAGTGTTTGTCGGGTTCTCCGGGTCAACTCAGGGCAGCACCGAAATTCACACCGTCCAATGGTGGAGTTTTAAATCGTCATTTGATGAACACACGATTTTCTCAAATACACCGGCGGCGGCGGCGCCTCCGGCGGCTGATTTAACTAGCCCCACGGCGGGGAATAGTAATACGACGTCGCATGAGGATAAAAAAGCTAGCGGTAGTAAACGGCCAGGTACCATTGCTGGAGTTGTAACTGCAAGTGCGTTTTTCTTGGCATTTTGTGCTTTTGCATTTATGTGGGTTTACAATAAGAAATTTAAGGGTGAGAAAAACTCGGAGACCTTTTTAGCCTCGGATGTGATCAAAATGCCGAAGGAGTTTAGCTATAAGGAGCTGAAATTAGCTACGAAAGGATTCGATTCTGATAGAGTTATCGGTCACGGGGCGTTCGGCACGGTTTATAGGGGTATTTTGCTGGCCACCGGCGACATTGTGGCGGTGAAACGGTGTAGTCATAACGGACAGGGCAAAACAGAGTTTTTTTCCGAATTGTCGATAATCGGAACCCTAAGGCATAGAAACCTTGTAAGGCTTCAAGGTTGGTGTCACGAAAAGGGCGAAATTTTGTTAGTTTATGATTTGATGTGTAATGGGAGTTTAGACAAGGCGTTGTTCGAGTCGAGGATGACACTGTCGTGGCCTCATAGGCGTAAGATTTTGCTCGGTGTGGCGTCCGCTTTATTGTATTTGCACCAAGAGTGTGAGAATCAAGTGATTCATAGAGATATCAAGTCTAGTAACATTATGTTGGATGAAGGGTTTAATGCAAGATTAGGTGATTTTGGGCTTGCAAAGCAAATTGAGCATGATAAATCCCCGGATGCCACGGTGGCCGCAGGGACGATGGGGTACCTAGCGCCCGAATACTTGTTAACGGGCCGAGCCACCGACAAAACCGATGTGTTTAGCTTTGGGGCGGTGGTTCTGGAGGTGGCGACTGGGCGGCGGCCGATCGAGAAGGAGTTTAACGGTAGTAATTTGGTGGAGTGGGTGTGGAGTTTGCACAGAGAGGAGAGACTGATGGCGGCCGTTGATCCGAGGCTTGGGAATGAGTTTGATGAGTCGGAGATGAGACGGGTCTTATTGATCGGGTTAGCGTGTTCGAACCCGGACCCGATGGGTAGGCCCGGTATGAGGGGAGTGGTCCAAATGCTTTTAGGGGATTGTGAAGTCCCTATTGTCCCTAAAATTAAGCCGACGACGAGTTATAGCACATCACAACTTTTAATGACCTTGCAAGATAGTGTTTCCGATTTGAACGCTATGACAACAATTTCGACCACCTCGTCGGAGAGTAGCTTCACCGGTGGCGGTGGTGTTAGTGGTCTAGACTTGGTGTAACGGCTAAATTTCAATTTTGGTCGAGAGTTCAGATTCTTCTTTATTGCTACTATTATGTCAATATATTCATTGATTATAGTAATATGTACTTAATAAGTGAAATTAACTTATACAGATCAACTGTTGTATATTTTGGCATCTTGAATTGGTTGTGCCATGCTGATAATGAAAGGAAAGAAAAGAGCCCAATTAGTTATATAAAGGGGGACCATGAAAATGGTGGTGGTCATTTTCTTGCAAGTTAGGTAAATAAATAAATAAATTGTTCCTTTTGTTATTTATTTATTTATTATTTTTTTTTTTCTGAAGAATGGTGGAAGGTTGCTTTCCTAAGCAAAACCTATGAGTCAAAAGCGAATGCAAGAGTTTGAGTAAAGGTTTGGTAAAGTGGGAAAAATGATATAATTGGCAGAAGAAAAGTATTTTTGGGACATTTATAATTGGATTTTCATTTGTTTGTTCATGTTGTGGTCTTGCGCAATATACATTATAATAATAAATGAGTTTTTATTTTATTAAGTTTAAAATATGTGTAATATATGTTGACGGACATTTATCAAATATATTTAGACGTGTATGTATTAAATCGATTGTCGTGTGGGATTATAAAGGGGATATTATAGTATACCTTTAACAAGTGACATGCCTTCACAAGAAACGTGCCCAATCTTTTTGTGGGCCTTTTAATCTCTGTCTATAGCAATAAATTAGTAAGAGGTTTTAAAAATCCTATAAGCAAATTAATATGGCGCAGATATACGCAATTTTTTTTTAATAGTTCAAACTCATTAATTTTTTTTTTTTAAATCACCTTTCAAATCCTGAACACCTTAAAATATATTTTATATTCTCCAACTTCCACCACTATTTCTACAGTCGCTACTGCCACCCCATGCTGTCGCCATCTCCTTTGCCATCGCCGTCGCACCACCACCACGACCTTCATTGAAGAACAAAAGAGAAAAAAAAAGAAAAAAAAAGTGGTGCCATTGTTGTGCCTCTCTGCTGCCGCTGCCACCGCCACCGCTACCATCATCTCTCCGTAAAATGAAAAAAAAAAGGAAAGCACATGCATTTGAAAATAAAATTCGAACATGCTTCATGTCGTTCGGTCTAAAATTTCGAACATCATGATCATGTTCACGTCTTGTTTTCCGAATATGTTCAAAAATTTGGTCTGGAACGCATGACATTTCTTCTTCTTCTCCGAATATGTTCAAAAATTTGGTCTGAACGCATGACATTTCTTCTTCTTCTTCTTCTTCTTCTTCTTCTTCTTCTTCGTGCAATGATTACGTGGTGGCGGCGATGATTGTAAATGGTGACTTGGTGGCGTGTTTTTGTGTTTTATTTATTCAATGGCCAGCGACGACAACAGTGACGACGATAGCAGGATGGGGGTGGGGGGTTAGGGAAAAAAATGAAATTTGTTTAGAATTTGAGGGTTAATTTTTAAATTGTTGTAGTGTTTTTTTTTGGGGGTGAACTAACAAGATTTTGGGTGCATAAATTCTTGCCCGATTAAAATTGTTTGGTAATTTAAAATGAAATAAATTAAGTTTGTTTAGGATTTGAGGGTTTATTTTTGAATTGTTGTAGTGTTTTTTTTTTTTTTGGGTGAACTAACAAGATTTTGGGTGCATAAATTCTTGCCCTAATTCAAATTGTTTGGTAATTTAAGATTTTCACTTTCTTATGAATAAAAAAAGTAAATCTTATAAACTCTCAACATAGAATGTCAATAGTTTGTTGTTGAGAAAAAATGTGAGTGATCTCAATTTATTTGTGTATAAGAATTTCTTTAACAAATTTTTTGAATTGTTTCATTTAAGTTATTAAGTTGTTATTACTTAACACTTTATAAGCTCTTATCCTTTTATTTTATCCAATCAACTCAACAATTAATTTTCAAAAATATCAAACATATTTTTTCCACTTAAAAGTTGACACTCACCATTTTAGTAATTCGCAAATACTTGCAAAATAAAATTGTGTATTATAAGCTAGCGTTATTTTACTTCTTCCGAAATAGTTTAAAACTAATACGTCTAATAAAATGTAGAAAATTCTAATCCGTACCTATAAATTCCTTCCCCCCCCCCCCCCCCCCCATTTATTATAAAGTTTATAACATTTGCCCAGTCATTCAATTATCATCCAAACACATCATCACGTAATCAAGATTTGTCTCTTTGAAATATAAGTAATAAGTAATGTCATCTTAGCGTTTAAGATAATCTATATTGCTCGTCTCAAAGCAATAATCGGGTTTCTTTCCTTTTACTTGTCGTTTTCAATTTTTGCACATAGTCATCAATCACACCCGCATATAAATTGGACTAGAATAATTAAATTGCAATCCGTTGTTTACCAACTCTAAATTAACACACAAAGTCTAAATTAATTTTACTGTCTTCATAGTAACCTAAGTAATTAATGAGTAACCTTTCGTTACTTCTGAATACTGTTAAATTTGAAGTTGCGTTATTTTCATTTGATATTTCAATATAATAAGTGAATGTTATAATAATGACATCATACTATATTACAACCCATTCATGTGATCATAATCGATGGATAGATCTAAATAAATCAAGTCGATCCTTAGTATTATTCAAATTTGTTTGAATTCTCATTAGCTTTTGGTTTGATTATTAATGAAACTAAATTTGAACGAGGTTTAGTTAGTTGATCAAAAATTGAACTTGAGTAGTTTTGTTTTTTCTTGGCATTTTTATTTTTTTTTCTACTCATTATGTGAATTCGAAACAATTTATCAAACGAAAAAAATGTAACTAAACTTCTTTCATTATGTTATCGAGTCCAACCCCGACAGGCTTCTAGCCTTCTAGCAATCAATCTTGAAGATTATCAAAAAGGTAAGAATTCAAATGTGAGACCACGTGAATCTTTTATCATGTGATAGAGCCAAATCGCCCCAAATCCAAGTCATCAAATTTGATCTCATATAAAAGAAAATAATTGGAGTTTTCATCTAGTTCATCCTCTCTCTCTCTCTCCTCAACTCCTCTAAGTTTTCCTTTATTCAGAATTGATGAGCCTCTGTCTCGTTGGAGTTTCCTCCTCTCGCTCTCAGTATAACTCATCATCACCACCCTCGTTTTCATTCTCTTGTTCATTTTTGCATTTATCGACAATTTATTAGGTGCCGCCACCTTCAATCCCACCGTCGCCTTTTACGCCACCGGCCTTGCCATCCGTTTCCTGCTCAAGTCAGTAAATTAATAGAATTACAAATAATTTATTATATCTAGATTTAGATTTTCAATAAGCTACTTATTCACATGTATTTTTAGGTGGTGTTTGTGTTTGTGTAATTGAGGTGCAAATATTCTTGTTACTTTCGAATGTTTAAAATTGTATCCCTTAGAATCTTGTGATAGTTTTAGGTTCTTATGTCTGTTCAATGGAGTGGTTCGTATTATCCATCATTTAATTATTACCTCTAATTTGATTATTAGCCATTGGTGATGGGGTAAGAAAACACTTGTTTGAGACGAAATGTTGAAAAGAATATTCGTTAATTATTATAATAGATGTATTTATTTAGATTTGATAACTTTAAGCTAAATTTGTCAAAGTTCCCTTCTTGTATCTGGATAGTTTAGCGAACTCGACTGCAACTCTATGGCAGTTTATGCACTATCACGTTGGTGAAACAGTTGGGATCATTAGCAGCGATGATGAGTTCGTAGCTGAAAAGAAGAAGATTGAGGTTAGTGATGTTATTTTGTTGTTCTTAGAGTTGTTAGGTCAGAATGATAGTTAATGCCATTGAGAAGCTATGATTTTGGGCCATTGTGGTAAGAGTTTTTTTTTTTCGGGTTGAACCGTTTATTTTTTAGTTTGTTTTTGAAAAAAATTGAAAATAAGGAATTTTCCAGGTTATCATTTTCTGACAGTGGTTTCATATGTTTTCTTGGTTATTGGTGTGCTTGTAATTGTTATCTAAGGTACTCGATTGGGCTCTAGAGAATGTGTATTTGTTTTGTTTTTTTTTAGTTGGCTATTTGCAACACACAGACACAAATTGTGACTGTTAATTTCTTTGGGGTTTTTTCTTGGGATTTAATTTCTTTAATTGATTCACTTGGAAAGAAAAATGGATGGTTTTGTAATGTAATACATGTACAAGTTTTCTTTTAAATGTCTTCCCCATAAAATTATACATTTTCTAATGCGTGTTGTGATTTTTGTAGATATATTTGGTTCTCTCTTGGGTGTGCAAAGGAAGATATTTGATGACATGCATGAACCGTGTCGATAAAATGGTGCGCTTGGTTTCAGTGTTCGTAAAGTTGTGATGTTGTTAGTTGTTGGTTGATGATTGTTCAAGTATTGAAATATGGTGTGTAAATAGTATATATGAGATTGCTTGGGGCTGATATTTAACATGGAGTTTCAGTGTGATTTCAGGATTTATTTTGTGATAAATCGAGGAGGGAACCGCCGTGCTGCAACAATAATTTCTTGTTGATGAGTAGTATAAGGATCTTTTGTGCGAGTTGATATTCACGGTTTTTATGGAATCTCCTCATTTGTAATTAGTTGAAACACTCCTGTTGATTTCCCATGGTTGCTTTATAACCATCCATCTATCGAGTCTGATTGTTTTATCTTGTTACTCATTTTTATTCTCCATTTTCGTTAAAAATGTACATGTTCAAATCTATTATTGTTTTTCAGGATTTATTTTGTTATGCAAAGTAAAAAGTACAAACATGTTAGCGCATATAATATCACTTTTGGCCCAAAACGTTTCACTTTTTCACTGAAAAGTGTCACATTTACATTAATATCAAACTGATAGTTTTTAGTGCAAAAGTGACAAATTTTATGAAAAAAGTGACATGTTTTAGTGAAACGGTGACATTATTATATCTTAAGTTTAACAACTGATTATAATATAATGTGTAAAAGTGACACATTTGAGTAAAAAGTGATAATATTAAGTGAAAAGTGACACATTTTAGTGCAAAAGTGACACGGTTATATTTTACATCAAATGCATGATTATAAAATAATTTGTAAAGTGATAGTTTTTAGTGCAAAATTGATAAATTTTATTAAAAAAAAAAAGTGACACGCTTTAATGCAAAAATGACAGCATTAATTGAAAGATGACTCGTATTAAGTTAAATGCTTGAATATTAGTAAAATGACAATTTTTAATGAAAATGTGAGTATTTAATGCAAAAGTGACAACATTTCTATACAAATAAATCGCAATACTTAAATTTAAAAAGTTCACAAAATCATGTTTCTATAAGAAAACTTATCCAAATCAAGTAGGAAATTAAAATTGAGAAAACCCCCCTAAACAACCGAACCTTCATAGAAAGTGATAATTTTACATAGTAAAAGTGATGGTATTTCTGCATGAATAAAACAAAATACTTAAATTTAAAATTGTTCAAAAAATCAAGTTTCTATAAGAAAACTGATCCAAATCAAGTAGAAAACTAAAATTGGAAAAGAAAAACTTAAAAAAGCAAATATTAATAAAAGATGATACTTTTTAAGCGAAAGTAACACTTTTTTTTTTAATACAAGATTACGAATATTTCTCCATAAATAAAACAAAACACTTGAATTTATAAATTTCAGAAAATCATATTTCCAGCCTCAATAATTTACTTACATTAATATTCTAAATATATTTTTATTTTAAAAAAAGGTGCAATAACATTCTCTTCGGTTGAGCTTGATCCTTCTCCGGGCCACCGGAACATCGTATGCCACGTGATCAAAATGAGACACAGTCAGATACAATTATGAACCACCTTTTGATCCGTAAATGAAATACAAAACCCATTTCCTCAAAAAAATCGTTAAATATAGCCTTTCGGGTTCGCCAACTTCTATGTGTAATGAATAAGTCTAAGGCCCTACTTGGTTGAATTTTTTTAAAAGTGCTTATAGCTTATTTCATCTTAATAAGCTCTTTTAGGCTGTTTGGTAAGAACTAAGAATAAGCTCCTAATAGCTTATTCTCCCTAATAAGCTCATATTTAGAAAAAACTACAAGAGACTGCTTGGTTGAGTTTATTAAAAGTGAATATAGCTTATTTCATCACAATAAGCTCTTTTAGGCTACTTGGTAAGAACCAAGAATAAGCTCCTGATAGCTTATTCTGCCTATTAAGCTCTTGATAAGAAAAAAGTTACAAATCGTAACTTTTTCTAATAAACTCCTACCTTATCTGGTAAAATCTTTTTTTTTATCCTTTTATATTGTAATTTTATTTATAAACTAATATATTACTTTATACTTTACGAAAATATTTTTATTAGTCATAATTAAAGTTTCATTTATATTATAATATCTTTTTAGTTTTTTTTTTCAAGTATTTGTCTTTTTTTTTGAAATAATCTTTTGGGAAGTCTTCATTATTTATTATAATTTTATTTCTTTTTTTTATGTATAATATTTTATATTCTTTAATCATGTCTATATTGGTAAATTAACCTTCAATCAGCTACTTTAATCAACTAATTTACCAAACACTAATTGAAAATCAGTTCTATCAGTCATCAGCTATCAGCTGTTTGAATCAACTCAACCAATGATGGTCCAAATCTTAGCATTTTCTAATAAGCTCCTACCATATTGGGAAAAATCATTTCTTATTATTTTATATTGTAAAAAATATATTATTTATGAACTAATATATTACTTTATATTTTTTCGAAAATATTTTTATTAGTCATAAGTAAATTTTTATTTATTATTATAGTTGTTTTTTTCATTCTTCATGTATTTTTCTTATTTATTGAAAAAAAATTGGGAAGTCTTTATTAATTATTGTAATTTTATTTCTTTTATTTTTTACAATTTTTTTATATTTTATGTATAATATTTTATATTTTTAATTATGTCTCGATTGGTAAATTAATCTTCAATCAACTACTTTAATTAACTAATTTACCAAGTAGTAATTTAAAATCACCTACCATCTATCAACTATCACTCATCAGCTGTTTAAATCAACTCAAGTAATCAAACAATAAGATCCATACACAAATCATAATTTTAAATTATCAGGTACAAACATTAAGTAAGTTGATAATCATCATATCCCATATTTTTCTAGAGAATGGAAAGCCCGAAGGATTAATCCCTTTTAATGCACCGCTAGAAAATCAAACAGAACCTCCACATACAATTTGAGGGACGTACAAATTCCAGACAAAAAAAAAAAATGCCAATCATTAGAGCCGAAAACAAAAAGAAAAGAAAATTAGAAAAATAATACAAAAATAGTTTTCTAACTTTCCAGTGTTGTAGCGGTTGACGTCTTTATGTTGAAGAGTCGCACAACAAATAAATATACAATGGATTGTATATTTTGCAATCTGGTTTACATCTCAATCAAAATGCCAATCAAACGAACTTATAAACGGAAAAACCTAAATTTTCACAAATTGAATTCACACATGCCTAGGCAAAAAGATATCTTATTTTAGTTGATTATAACCATGATTCTTCACTTCCACGACAATTATAAACTATTAAGCAAAGCCCCAGATTGATCATTAGAAATATACGTACATACACACACACATATATATCAACTGACAATTACAGAAATTGATATCGCTACAGCATATTGTTGGAATAGTTACAATAATCCGAATACAAAACTGGAAAAAGAAATAGAAAAAACAGAAAACGAATAAAGTCGAATCGAGTAAGCACTCTGTCCGCAAGACGAAATAGCCCCGGTAGTGCCCTTTGGTTTTGACTATTCGTCTCCAAAGATGAAACGACTTCGTCTCTGGTATTACAGCACCGTAAATACCAGAACTCCGACGAACTGGTTGAATACGAATTGAGTTACGTGTTAAGGATTTTATTCTTGGAAATAATTTCTTATTTAGTTATTTGCCTTTTTTAGGCCCAAAATATATTAGGGAACTAAAATTAGGACTCTAAATTTGTTTCCTAGTTTGTATACAAGACTTTAATTATTCCTAGATTGTGTTTAGGATTTGGTTTTAGGAATCTACCAATTTTAGGACTTTAGGACTCTTCTATTTAAGACAAGACAAAGCCAAGAGAAGAGGACACCTTCAATACTCTTACATTCACGACTTTTCGAGAAGGATTTTTACGCACGGGAAATTCAAGGAGAGATCGCACAACGCAAGACGCACGGCAAAGCAAGGAAGGAAGAACACGACGTACTACTTGGAGCCAACGATCGTGATAAACAAGATCTTTGAAGTTGCGTGACCGACGAAGAAGATCTTGCCATTCCGGCAACAAGTATTTAGTATCAAGTTTCTTGATATTTAGTTTTCATATATTACTTTATATTTTGTATTGAATTTAAAAGAAAGTAATATGATTTTCGGGTTTGTACACCCAAGTTCACAAGTACTTTTACTTGTGAACTGAATTTGTTTAATCGTGTTCTTATTTTTATTTTCCGCTGCACATTTATATTCTGCTCTGGTCGATATTGATAAACTGATGTTGGTAACATTGATTAACAATATCGTAAATCTGATCCTTATTTTTAAATCCATAGACCTTCTAATTTTACAATTGGCATCTAGAGCGGGTTACTTAACCTTTTAAGTACTGGTCCTTTTTTGTCTAAGTACTATGGATACTCCGAGGAAGAAGAGCATGGTTGCTACAGAGGATGTTAGTGATTTCGAGTCAACTGAACCTGATCCATCCTTATTTACCCATYTTGTATGGGACGACGATGTCCATGTTGGTTTGCTTGCATACAACATCATGTGCCTGAATGCCGAGATCACTGATTATCAAGAGGAATACGAGCAGCTGAGTATTGACCACCAGAAAATGTTTGTCAGTTGGATTAAACAGGTACTCAAGGCCAAAGATCTCGCAAAGGAAGTAGAAAAGCTAARCAAAGAAAAGGATGATCAGCTTGACATAATTGTTCGCTTGGAAACGTCGCTCACCAAGAAGGATGTTGAGTTAGAAAAGGTGAAAACCGAGTTGAAGGAGGCCCAAGAAACCCTCACAAACCTCAACAAAGGCAAGGCCAAGGTGGATGAGATTCTGGAATCGAGTATCCCGAATTGTTCAAAACACGGGATTGGCTTCCAGCAGTATGGTCGTATGTGACCTGGTTCACCACAGTGATGGCACACGTATTGTCTTCTTCTTCTCTTGTGGCGTTTGGTCGACTTCACCTTTTGACTTGAATTTGGCTTTTGAACATGCTTGTAT
>BMAC01000180.1:1060711-1071500 GCA_014905375.1 Phtheirospermum japonicum
TTTTTTTTATTGAAGGATGGTGATCCTTTATTACAAAAATTCATAAATCCCTTATAAAAACTCCAAAACACTAATAACCAATAAAAATTACTAACTCCTACCCCACGCTTTTAATGGGTTGTAGGGGTCGACTCAAAAATCACTCATGGCTAAGGAAAAAGGATTATTTGGCTATGATTGGTTCATTCGCAATTTATAGTGGCTAAAATTTATGGATATGGCTGGAATAGGGTTTTATTTGTGCCTTAACGTCATGTTCAAAGTCAATTACACACAGCGGTTTCAAAGAGATATCAAAACAGAACTCATTCAAGCACATGCAAAGATGATAATCACTCAGGCTACTCACAGGCTTTTTGCATGAAAAAGATTGAATTGACGCTGCTTTTAAAGTTTGGCGAAATCAATTGCGTCCAAGTACCATTTTACAATATATATAAATAATAATTTGAAAAATTTATGCACTTATGCACGCTCAAAGACAAAAACATCCAATCATATATAGCTAACTTCGACAGGCATGCCATACAAACACAATTTAGCGCAAAAAATAGCAAACAATCACGTAAAAATTTAAAAATTGCACACAATTTTCAATCGCATACTCAACCATCCCCCCCTCGAAAACTCGGCAATCCCCTGATTGCCATAAATATAAAGAAAAAAAATCAAAAGAGGATAGGAGTAGGAAAAACGTCCCTGGAAATTGTTGGTTGAATTTCCCCAATTGAAGTGGTGCAATTTCTATTGTCTAGGGTCTCGTGATTGGATTCGTCCTACAAAAATAAAACAAATAACAAAAACAACTATGAATACGATCAATTATGCACAAGTGCCCGGTGGCACATTTTTTCTGGGATTTGAAATGGCCGGATTGCGGCTCAACGTCGTAAGTGGCTGGATTGCAGCTCATCGTTATCCCTGATTATTGCGGCTAGCGGTAGGTTCAAGGGTTGATCATCATTGTTAACGCCTCGAGTGGAACTAGCGGTAAGGCCTTGCGGTAGCGAGCTACTGCTATAACCGTTAGTTGTCCAGAATAAGCGATTCTATTGTATTTTCTGCACATCAAAACACACATAAACGTACCACGGCAATTGACACAATATAAAAACAGAAAAAATAAAGGAAATAAGGAAAAATGAAAAATAACTATCACTTGGGTTGCCTCCTAAGAAGCGCAACATTTAACGTCCTATGCTCGACGTGATTCCATGCGATCAATTTTTAGCCCATGGGAGCCCCACTGATACTTCTTTATCACGATCGCGATTCAGCCCATGTTCCTTGTAGAAAGGTTTGATTCTATGCTTGTGGAATTGGAATCTCGACTTCTTACTCTCATCGTATAGAGTGGCAACTCCGTACTCATCCATTTCCATTATCATAAATGGGCCACTCCATTCGGCCTTGAAATTGGTCGGTTCAAATTTACGTTCGGAATTGTAGAGCATTAGTTGACCAACCTTTATTTTCGTATCATGAATCTTCTTGTCATAAACCTCGCTCGACGTCTTCTTCTTCTTCGTCCAATCCTTTCTAAACGCCTCGCCCTTATTCTTTGCACGTTTAAAATTCTTGTAGGGTTCGAGGAAAATAATTCTCGAATGATTCGAATGATTTGGTTTTGACTCCACTTTTGGCCCGATTTTAGGTATGTCGCTCTCTTTGCATAACTCGGTACCACAACCAGCAATTCCATCTATAATTTCTCCTATGTCAATCCCCAACAATTCGATCAATTCCTCCCCTCTCAAATGCTCCTCGTCGTCCTCGCCGTCAAACCCGCTTATAGTTGTAATGCTTTGGAGATCATGGACGCAAGAATCGATTAGATCTACAAATGAACATTCATCTTGCATAAGTGGTGAAGGAGTGTTTTGGATGTCTCTAAGTGAAAACGTCACTGACTCGCCTAAGACGGACATGGTCATCCTTCCTTTGTTCACATCTATCAAAGTATGAGAGGTGGACATAAATGGTCGACCTAGCAGAATAGTATGCTCCGTGCCTTCTTTTGGAACTTCGCCGACATCAAGTATGACGAAATCAACTGGAATTACAAGTTTGCCGACATGAACTAATACATCTTCAACTATCCCAAGCGGTTGTCTAATTGATCGATCCGCCATTTGTAGTCGCATCGTAGTCGGCCTCATTGTTCCAAGGTCAAATTCTTTATATAGTGAGTATGGCATCAAATTGATCCCTACACCAAGGTTGAGCATTCCACGTGCCGTTTGCCCCTTTCCTAAGGCAATAGTTATGCAAAAACTCCCCGGGTCTTTCTCCTTTTTGGGTAGTGGACCCTTGCATATGGCGCTCACCTCTTTGGTTAATTCTACTTGTTGTGTCGTCTCCATTCGCCGTTCTCTCGCGACTAACTCCTTGAAAAATTTAACATATGCGGGCATCGTCTTTATCACATCTAGTAAGGGGAGAATAATGTTCACGTTTTTCAGTAAATTGTACAACTCCATAAACTTCTTGTTTTCTTTCGCCGGACGAAGTCGACTTGGAAAGGGAACATGATCATAACTAGTCGAATTCTTTGGATGGTCAGTTGCTGAATTATTCCTCATTTTTAACGCTCCCGACACATATGGATTGGTCTATTTATGCATAAGATCGGCTAGTTTTGTTGCATCTTCTTGCGGTTGGGTCTCGGCTTTCTCTGTGCCTTCTTCCTTTTCTAACTCTATGCCATTATCGACCTTCTTTCCACTTCTCAGCACATGAATAGCCGAGGCGTGTTCCGTTTGGCTCGGAAATTTATTTTTCTCCTTCGACAATGTTGCTACAGTCGCGGACAATTATCCTATGATCATATCCGAATGCCGCTACCCTTGCTGCACAGCCTTAACAAGCTCATGACCTTGCTGTACAACCTTGACTAGTTCATCAAACCTTGACTCGAATTTTGCATTGAGGTCCGTTATTTGCTTATTCACTTGTGAAGTTAATTGCGTGAGTCCTTCCCGATTTCGTACAGTCTCCGCTACTTGATTTTGTTGCCATACTAGAAGTTGATTATTTCCTTGCACAGGCGCAGGCGCTTGTACGGGGCTATATATGAAGTTTGGATGATTGGGAGGTCCTGGATGATATGTGTTTCCCGCTGGAGGTTGAGGTTGGAGATTTTGAATAGCTTTGACCTCCGTTTCTTCCACTTTATCAAACACGGTTATGCACACGCCCGCTACTTGTCTTTGCAATCCACATCGTGCACATAACTCAACAGTCTTCTTTGATGATTCCATATTTGCCACCTTTGCTCTTAGGGCGGCCAACTCCTTGGCCATCTCTTCGAACCTCATGTCTCTCTTGTTTGGCATCTCGGAGACTTCTTTGGRCATAAACHTTCGTGGTCGAGAATTAGTKTGTCTCGATTTCTCGCTCAACTTCTCAAARAGTRGCTTGGCTTCCGTRGSTGTCAAATACCCAAAATCTCCTCCAGCCGCCATTTCGACGTTATTTTTATAAGAGTCCAAAAGGCCTTCGTAAAACAACTGATTCACCATTCCCGYAGAGTTGTGATGATGTGGGCAAGCCTGCAATAAAGATTTGAAATGTTCCCATGCCTCGTGAAGCAACTCCCCATCTTGTTGGACAAAGTTGGCTATTTGTCTCCTAACGTGGCCCGTCGTCTGTGCTGAGTAATACTGATTAATGAATTTGTCGCTCACCATGGGCCAGTCGACCAGAGATCTCGGTTCTAGTGAAAGTAACCAAGATTTGGCTTTGTCCTTCATGCAGCTAGGAAAACACACAATTTGAAGGTCTTCGTGATGAAGTCTCGGAGAGGGAATCCTACTAACTTCAGCATAAAATTCTTTGAGGAAAGTCAACGGATCCTCGTTGGCGAGGCCATGAAATGTCGGGAGGTTGTTGATGATATGAGGTTTCAACTCGAAGTCTCTTGCAGTTCTACCCAACACAATTGCCGAACTATAGGGACCCACTTGAGGGGTCGTGAAATCTCTTTGTCTCGGTTCGCGTGCCTCCCGTTCGTATCTTTCTTGGTTATTTGGCCTCGCGTATTCGTTTCTCTCATGGTACCCGTCATTTGCGAGCCACTCATTGACCCGCTCGTCGCCATGGTATGATCTCTCGAAATAGTCATCCGGAACGTGGCGGTAGCGATTATCTCCTCTTCTTTGGCCGTCATTCTGGTCTATTATGTTTCGTTGAATATTTTCCCAGTACGCTTGAGGCTGTACTGGGCCGTCGAGATGAATTGGTTCACTCCCGTACCCATTTCTTTGTTGCACAGGTGGATGCCTTGGTGGCTGATCGTCCTCGTTGTTGTGTGCTTGGTTGTCTAGTCGCAACATCGTTTCCGGAATCGGATCACAAATAAAACCAGTCGTGGCAGACGATTCACTCGTGGATGAGTGAGGTGGTCTCACTTGATTCGAACGATGAACGTTATCGATGAATGGTGCAAGTTCGAGCCTAAGCGATCTACGACCTTGCATGAACTCAACAACAAACCAAACATATCGACTAGAGAAAACAGTTATACAAATAAACGACTAAAATAAAAAATAAAAATGAACAAACATATTTTGAAAACCTTTGTATATTCCCCGGCAACGGCGCCAAAATTTTTGATTCAAGCTTTTGTATATTTTGAAAATTTGTCAAAAGATCAATAGCTTGCCTGCAAGAGAAAGGGGTCGCGTGTAGTTTGGCAACTTGACTCGAGTCGTCTCTCGAGGAACATACAATTGGAATTTTAAATAGTTTGTTCAACACAATAACACATACATTGGGGGGGGGGGGGGGGGGGGGTTGATTGTTTTGATTATCTAGGAATTTAAACGCATGAATGATAAGTAAAACTAAGTAATCTACTTTAGGAACTTAAACATATAAACTAGAGTAATTCATCTAAGAACTCTTGAATATGATCAACCAGCATAAACGAACATCAATTATCTAGAACGCAATGTAAACAAAACTAATTAACTAACAAGAATAATAACCAAGCATTAATTAAACTAGAGATTACGAATTTAATACCAAAAGTATCTAGGGTTCTAAGCATAACATAATTCAAAAARAATTATTGAAAAGCATCTACGTAATTGCATAAATTAAACTATGAAAARGAATAAAAGAGTTCGAGTACTTATTATAACTAAGGAATGCAGTAGATTCTCCAGCTAATCCGGAGAGGTGGGTTGACCTCGGTCGAAGAACGAATCACGAACGGACGGTTTGGAGCTTAGCGATCCTCGAATCTTCGATCTTGATCAATTGTTGTTATATGGATGTGGATGGTGTTGTTCTTTAACCAAAAGGGTCGAATATCAGAGTGTGGGAGAGGGGTCTCTTCTTTTGGGACGGACTTAGAAGGGTTTTTATAGATTTCCCTTAACTTGGAGCATAAGAAACCCTAATATCCCGATTCTGGGCCGTCGCGTCGATGGTGCGTCGACTGACGCGTGCTGGTTCTCGGCGTCGGTGCTGCCTGGGTGTGCGCGTTGGCTGGGCGGGTGTGTTGACATCGACGCTTCAGCAAGTTGTGTCTCGACGCTTTAGCAAGTTGCGTCTCGATGCTTCAGCAAGTTGCGTCGACAGTGCGTCGACGCTGCGTCGACTGACGCGGATCATGGCTCGCGTCGACGGTCGCATCAGTCGACACGGCTGTGCATCTGCCTCCTTCTCTCTCTATCTTTTGCTACTCGTTTCGCCGGAAAGCTCGTTCTCCTATTCTTGAACATCGAACTTCATCTATTACGCGCTGAACTCTTCCGGTTATTTAGCTGTAAGGTGAAAACAACGAAATATCACCTATTTGCATCAATTACGATTAAAATACTGTAAAATAAGTCAGAACTATAAAAATACGGAATTATGCTTAAATCGTCCAACTTATACCAAAAACAAATAAAAAAACTAGCTAAAATACTACTGAAAATAATGACAAATACGTGCTAATCATATACTTGTACAACCTGGGCAGCAAGTACAAAAGGTTCACATCGACTGAACTTACGCTTATGATTGATATCGACAAGTTTATAATGTGGATAGACTTTTGTGCTTGTAGGATTTAGATCAAACCAGTCACACTTGAGCAATTGTGTGATTTTCTCCATTCAGCCGGGGTATTTGAGCTGCACAATTTCTATGAGACAGCCGTAATAATCATACTCGGCTGCCCCATAGTTTGAACTTTTAATGCATAGTCCACTGCTTGATGTTGATTTATTAGATCCGTGCTCGATTGTTTGAAGTCTATAACTATTTATCTTACATCCAGTATACATTTTCACACATCATGATGGACCCTCTGCTAGGCTCCTAGTGTTCACGCTGATCACATTGTTCGAATGATCTCTAGCCTATGATGTTGAAGAATAATTTTTAATTTAGGAAATATAATAGATAAATACATGCGGTAATTAAATGGTATGCATTTCGGTATCGAACATCTTACGTAATGTTTGAACCAATTGTCAAATTCATTTTCCAATTTTTCATTGAACCTATCACCAGTAATATTTCATTGGAGATGTTGAATGCTCTTCGTGTGAATACTACATCATTTGTTAGAAAATTGAGTAAAAATGTATTAGTACATAATATATACATTTACAGCAAAAATTGAAAAGAGTATTCGTACCTAACATATTCTTGGACCTCTTCGCAATTTAGCAAAACATATATCCTTGCGGGGTTGTATTCTGCTTCGGTTAGGAATCCTTTTCCCTTTGTACCAAATATCTCCCCATATTTTCTAAAGACTGAGGGCTTCATCAGCACCATCTACACCATCCTGACCATTGTCATTTCTAGGCTAATTTGTTCATTTTGTTAACACGTGATCTTCAAAATAGTACGAACTAAAAGTTTATGCCTCTTCAACCAGATATGCGTTTGCTATCGACCCTTCAACACTCGCCTTGTTTTTCACACTATTCATTAGTTTGCAAAGATACCTCTCGAACGGGTACATCCATCTATACTGCACTGGGCCAGCGATTCTCGCTTCATACGCAAGATGAATGGATAGATGCTCCATTGAGTAAAAAAAACTTAGAGGAAAGATCAGTTTTAGTTGACACAATATTAACGGAATGTCACATTCTAGATGACTCATATCTTCGGTGCGAATGACTGTTGACGTGAGATCCTTGAACAAAAAGCTCAATTCAGTTAGAGCCTTCCACACATATGAAGGAAGCAGTTCATGAAAGGATATTGGTATCAACTTTTGCATGAATACATGACAATCATGACTTCTCATCCCGATCAAATGCGATTCCTTCTTGTCAACGCAACGCCCCAAGTTTGATGCGTACCCATATGGAAATCAAAGGTTTTTAACATAATCTCACAATGCAGCTTTCGATGGCTTATGAAGTGTATAACAAGCTTTAGGACACTTTCCCGATCCATTTGGCACCAACTCTGAACGATTACATTACTCATTCAAATCTTCCCTTAATTCAGGCATGTCCTTGGTCTTCTCCTTGACACTCATCACCATGCTGAAAACATTGTCAAACACATTTTTCTCTATGTGTGTAACATCTAAATTGTGGCGAATTAGATTCGTCCTACAATATACCAAATCCCAAAAGATGCTTCGTTTTCTCCAACCAGACGTTTTGGAAATTTGTGAATTAATGAGTGCTGCAACTAGTTTAGTGTCTTCAAAAGCCCCAATCTTTTCATCTCTACTAAAACTTTTGTCCCTGAGTGGATGTTTGGCGGTGGAGTCTCGACAGATCTTGTTTTTCGAAAGCGTCATTTATCCTTTCGAAAACGGTGACCGCAAGAAATTTTTGATGATTGTCGAACTATGATTGCTTCCCTATGAACTTAAGAGTGAAGGCATCTGAGCGTTCCATACAGTAATAACAAGCTGTTCGACTGGCCATAATTTAACCGAATAACATAGAATACATATGAAAATTGCTGATTATCCACATAAGGGCTGCTCGCAATTGAAAATTTTATTTTTAGATATATCGTATGAGGGAGCCCCAACCATCCACAACTAATTCAGTTTGGCGACTAGAAGTTGTAGAAACACATCGAGTTTGTCTTTCGGATTCTTTGGACCTAGTATAAGAATGCTGAGGAACATGAACTGCTCTTTCATGCACATCCACGAAGGCAAGTTGTAGGTTGTAACTATGACAGACCACGATGAATATTGTGCACCAAAACTTCCAAATGGTTGAAAACCATTTGTAGAAAGACCCAATCTCACGTTTTGAGTTTCAGCTATGAAATCTTGATAAGTCTGGTTGAAATTTTTCCAAACTTCTGAGTCAGATGGGCGGCGCATAATATCATCTTCAACCATGTGTTCAACATGCCACCTCATATCTTTTGTTGTAGCCTTAGATGCGTACAACCTCTGTAGACGAGGAGTTAATGGAAAATAGAGCATCTTCTTGCACGTGACGCGAGCCTTCTATTGTTTTGTTTTGCCTTGAGAAACGGTTTTGAACCGAGGTTCTTTGCAAAATTGTAGATTATCAAATCAGAATTATCTCTCCAGTAGATTATACAATTATTTTTGCAAAAATCTATCTTCTCGACCGGTAAGCCCATACCCCTTAGTAATTTTTTACTATTGTAGAAGTTATTGGGTACGAGATTGTCTTTCGATACAATCACTTTGATTAATTCACTCAATTGATCATAACAATTCTGAGGCATGTGATTCTATGACTTCAAATTCATGAGACAGGAAACTAATGACAACTGAGTATGTCCTCGTACCCCGGATACAATGGCTGATTTCTAGCTTTCAACATGTCATAAAACTTTTGAGCTTCAGGGTTCGGCGACTCTTCCATATCGGCAACCACGTCGAAATTGGGACTAGCTGCATCTTGAACGATATTAATGTACGCATTTGATGATTCTTCGAAGCGATGTAAGAGGGTCCTCCAGCGTGAAAATCGTGATGGCGTCCAGAGGTGGTGGGCCGACTTTCTCCGTGGTAAATCCATATATAGTAATTCGGCTCAAAATTGTGTCTAACCAGGTGGTACTTAATTTCATTGATGTCGAAAAACCTATGATTCCTACATCTACTAAGATTACAAGGACATTCCAGCCTCTTTCCGTCCTTATGTGCGGAATGTGCTTGAGCAAATTCAGTAAAGCTCTCGACTCCACCCACAAATTGTGAGGATTAGAAGCTGTTGATGATTCGTTTGTACATCCAACTACGATTGGAAATCATCCTATCGTTATACGTTTGTCATATTGATTTATTGAAAAATGGGTATCATGAGGGTGGCTAGAAAATGATTGAATTTTTGGTAAGGGAGTTAATCCATTCGAAAACATGATTTTCCAGTAATACAACGTCTTAGTATATGAATTTCTGTTGACTAAATATTTTAGTAGCATCTTCCCTTTGTTCTCTAAGTACATATATATTGCAGTGCACTCGAGAACAAAAGAGAGTTTCTACAAAAAAGAAATATACATAAGATAAACCATATTATAATCACACTCTCAAACTGTTCAAATAAGTGGATAATTGGGGATTTAGTATCAAACTCTCTATTCGATACTAAATCCTAAACGAGTCTAAGGTATATTGTTTGAGTATAGAAAGAAAGATTATATTGTGGATCAAAATTATTTTAAACCCCGTTGTTGGAGGGACGAAACCTCCCGTCTGGCACCGTAAACCACGTCATCACAGACGTATACATCAACCAATAAATCACAATATTTAAACAATATCTACAAACCATGAAATATATGTTAAACATAACATCCACGTACCGATCACCACGGTATTTCAAAACCATCATCACCAAAAATATAAAACATTTTAAAACCGCTATCATTTATAAAATAATTTTGAAAACCGTTATTGGATGGACGAAACCTCCTGGCTAGCGCCGTACACCACACATCATCAACGTCTACCCAACCAATTATAACATTAATCAATCACAACATGTATATAATATGAACAAACCATAACATACATACATTAAACACAACCGATCACCACATCATTTAAAAACCACCACCACAAACACTTTAAAAGATAATTGTGTAATTGAACCCTAATTATATAACAATCCTTATATTGTACCATAATTATAAAATAATACCTAAATTAAACTCTATTTACAAAATAACCCCTAAGTTATACCATAATTGTACAAAAATGCCTAAATTAAACCTTAATTATAACCCCCCTAAATTAATGATAATTATACAATAATACCTAAATTAAACCTTAATTATACAAAACCCCCTAAATTATACCCTAATTATAAAATAATACCTCAAATAAACCCTAATTATAAAATAACACCTAAATTAACGATAATTATACAATACTACCTAAATTAAACCTTAGCTATACAAAACCCCCTCAATTCTGCCCTAATTATACAATAATGCCTAAATTAAACCCTAATAAAAAATAACACTTAAATTAATGATAATATAAAATAATACCTAAATTAAAACTTAATCATACAAAACCCCCTAAATTATACCCTAATTATACACTATTACCTAAAATATACCCTAATTATACAATGATACCTAAACTAAACCCTTATTATGAACTAAACCCTAACTGATACCCTAACTATACAATAATACCTAAATTATACACCAATTATTTAATTATTTTATATAATTTTCAAAAAAAAAACTTAATTCATAAAATAATTAAAAAAAGAGAAGAGGGAATTTACCTTGTTCAAGCGGCGGTGGCGATGATGTTCGGCTGACGGCGGAGGTCCTCGGAGGTGAGCGGAGGGCGGCGACTCAGCTGTAG